>CM042201.1:21849256-21873511 GCA_023539305.1 Ilex asprella | reverse complement strand
GCTGAGTTTTTTTTGGTGGGGGTGGGGTGGGGTGGGGTGGCGTGGCGTGGGGGAGGGGTTGGGTTGACAAGTATGCAATGCAATTTCTGGTTAATTTGGCTGATGTAATAGCCAAATAGTACCTGCCCGTAAAGTTCATTTCTTACGGAAGCTCACACCCCAATCTTCATTAGATTTTTATAACAGACACAAATTCGCAATTAGATAGACACTATGCATTAGTATTACCTATACTTTTAGGATAGAGATAAGATGTCTATTTCTAAAGTTCATACAATATTGTTTTGTTATAATAGTTTTTAGGGTAATTTACAATTTATACACTTAAAAGTATATACATAATTTTTATTTAGTCCTCCAAGTTTCAATTTAAACAATTACATTTAACCGAATTTTAATTCAATCCTTCCATCTAAATCTATTAATTTGCTCTGACAAAAGAACGCTACAAGATTTGTCCAAAAGAGTATATTTATTTAATATATATATATATATATATATATATATATATCTCTCTCTTAAATGCATAGATATTTCTCTTTCTATCTCGTAGTATCTCTCAAGTTCTTACATTGAATTTTCTTCTTTTTTAGATTGTTATCTTTTTTTTTTTCAAGTCAGATGAAATAAAGTAAATTTTTTTAATCTGTATGTAAAAGTTTTTTAATCAGACAAATACAATATTTTCTCAAGTCATAATGTGCTAGTCACGAAAGGTCATTTCACTTGATTGTTGTAATTAAAACTTGAAGGATCAAATAAAAATTAGGTATATATTTTAAGGGTATAAATTATAATTTATTTTAGTTTTTGACTATGCAAAGTTCTGATAATTTTTATTATTTTTTTTTCTTTTGAAGGGTTGGTGGGCGTGGTGGGTGATGGCATGACCATAAATAACATGGTACCCGGTGGGGGGCGGATCCAACAAGTCAGCCTAGGATGCCACCCCTAGATCCATCATTGTAGCTCCCCTACACCCCTTGTCCACATTTGCACACGGCACACAACCTACTTATAGAAAAAAAAACATACACTTCAATGACTACTCAGACAGTCAGACTTGTTGCTTCGTTTAGTACAAAATATTTGGTATTAAAGTGGTGATGATGGATTTAAATTGGGGTTTGTTTTAGAGTTCAAAATCTTTTGTACTCACATAAGGTGATTTAAGCGTCTCATTTATATAGCATTCAAATCATTGGGTATAAGTTAGACCGCAACCCAACTCCTTAGTACCCCGAAACAAATCAACTCAAAATAGGTGATAACTCGATATCGACAAATTCAGCATATGTACCAGCTTGGGGAATGGGAGCACGACACTAAACCAGTTAACAAGAGCTGTAAAATGACATGCGGATAGGGGATAAGAAGACAATACCTGACTATTTTGATGAACAAATACCCACCGATAGTGAAGATGACTCACATATTCTAGTTGATGCATAGTGGGCGTAGAAACACATCAAGGATGACAGTTCCAGTAAGAAGACAAGCACAGAGGAGACCACATAATCAACACAAATGTATCAACATGAAAATCCTAAGAGCCGGATATATAAATAGTTAACGACACCACACAGAAACAAATAGAGAAAAATTACCAAATAGAAGCCTAGACAATATTTTCTAAAAGGCTTCCAGCCAAATTCTTTGTAACAACAAACTTCTTCTCTAAATAATATAATTTTCAAAGAACAAGAGCTTCCTTTATAATAGACGTAACTTTAGTCATTCTGTTAAGGTGAACAATTCATATTGTTATTTTCATCTTGTATCTAACACTTAACACACTTTCTGACATATACGCAAGTATACTTATTTTCTAAATCACATTTCAACCTGTAATGTAGTCCGATCCAATCACATGTGAACACCATCATGAAAACAGCAACAAGTTAAACCAAAGATGAAGATGTCTTAAAAGTAAATGATACGTCAAAGTACAAGTGTTCAACCCAATGTATGACAATGAATGAATTGGGACGAATTAGAAAGTCGGAACATTTTTTATTTGACTTTGGATGTGATTGTGTTTTGAAAAATGAATGGAGTGCTATGGTGCGTTGACAATCAAATCAAGCCATCATCTTTTCTCTAAAGAGCAACCCACACCACAGCATCCAACTGAGGGCGCAGCCATTCTAGCTTTCCTCAAATAGGTGACCCGCGTTTTTTACGTGTCCTGTGTCCATAACAAAACAAAGTCGCCAACGCCAAGGTCATAGGACACCACTGTTCAACAATTCATGTGTTTTCTATGACCAACAATAAAAAATAATCAACCCCATACTTAACGGAGTTACGACACCACCTAGAGATTATCGGCGAGTTTCCATATTTAAAATTACCGAATATTCCTTTTTGATTCTCATTTCCTTCTCCGATGTTAGTTGTTGTTTAACACTCTAGGGAGTTTATCTACAATTGAGGTAAGCTGTGAAGGGGTAAAATGTAGTTAATGTTTAATTTTAATAATACTCACCCGTCGTTTCTTGGGGCAATTAGATTCCGTTAATTAACGGCAACCGTTAAAAAGGACGGTCCGTTTGGATGGGATATTGTACCCATCGTACGGGGTAGGTGCGGACTGAGGAAGAGAGGCAGTTAGTTGGGTGGGGGCGAATAATACACCAACAACTCTATAAAAAGGTGGTGTTGGGGGTCATTGTTGATAGACAAGTTCAAGCAATTTTCTCATTTGCTCGCTGTGTGATTTTGCTGTATCCACTTTCTCTCTCCACGTAGAGTTTGTATTGTATGGCCTCCAATTTGCGCAGTCGGAGATTCGCGAGCTTGGGGAAGCGATTTGTCAACCAGATCTGCACTGGAAGTTCTCGCGATTCAACTCAGTCTTCTTCACTGACGCTGAGGTACGTGTATTAATTGTTTTACTGAATACCTTTTTTGTGTTGCTCCATTTTTTCTTTTTCTTTTGGCTGCTATGTTGTGAGAGTTTTGATTATATGTTCAATGAGGCGGAGACTTCAAGATTGTTTGATATCTAATGATTTAATTCATGATCCTTGAAAATTTTGGGCAAATCCACATGTTTTTCGGTTTTGATATATGTGTATAGGCCAGAGGTGTATATCTGAGAATCCAAATAACTATGTAGGTTGATGCGGACTTTTCATTGATTATCTCATGTCGTATGGTTTTCCGTCTTAGTTTCTGATCCTTACAAAGCTTTTTGGAAATCTGCGCATTTTTTTCCCAATATTTATGGCTGATTATGCATTGGAAAAATGGCACTCTACTGATGATTTTTGTCTCATTTATTTATAAACTTCATTGCTAAATCTGTGCGTGGAGTGAGTTTGATTACACTGGCCTTCTGGAATTCTATGATCGTCAACAAAAGGGAAAAACGTAGATTAATAGATTTAGCTACGAAGTATTGTGGATCCTCTCGTTTTGCCGAGGATTGTAGGTGGTGGAAAAAACTAGTAGGTTTATGAATTGAGTTCATCTCTTTAACCTGATTAGCAGATCCCATCCCTTTCTGTCTAAGCTGGGAACATCGCTCTATATCACAAAAAAGCTGTTTGCATTGCTATTGTTTATACGTTTGTTTGTTTGTTTTTTTGATCAGTTTATATGTTTGTTGGAAAACATTTTTCGTGATGGAGAATTTCCAAGACTTCTATTCTTACGGAGATATATAGCCATGTCCTTTCGGATTTGATTTATTTCCAGTTTTTCCCGGCTCATTAATTGGGATGTGTCTTGATAATGGCTTCTTGCCTACCCCTGTGGGTGTCCGTACGTGACATGATTTACCGCCGGTTGCCTGTTGAGGGGTATTTATGTTATTTTGCAAAATTCGTTTGATAAGATTTGGCTCGTCTTGGTGGATATTGCGTGTTCTTGGCCCACTTCGAAGCATCAGAAAAAGATTGAAAGGTAGTATGTCTGGACATGTGGGGTTCTACCATTTTTTCCCCCCATGAAGCAATGCTTGTATTGGATTTGATTTCTCTATCAGTAGTGGGGGATGCATGTGACCTGTTTGGTGGTAGGATTTGTTGGAAGGGAAACTCTTCTGCTAGATCTTTATCCTGTTTTTGCCTTGTCTTACTTTTTGTTGATTTCTCTCCAAGAGGAAGAGGTTGGATCAGTTGTTTAAATTTACAAAGCAATTTACAACTTTCGACATTAAGATAATTTTTTTCATCAATTCAAAGCACCCATATTTGACTTGTAACCAATAATTGTGTTCCACGGCCTCTCTTTTGGGGATTCATGCTTTGACTCCTAGATGGTCATAATCTGGCTGCTGGTAGGCTCACTACCTCCATCATTTAATATATTCCAATAGAGTCATTTGGGTTGTATAACATCTTCCTATTCCAATATATGTTCTTATTCGTGGCCTTGGTTCTCATGTTGCAAGCGATATAATCATTGGTGGATATGGATGAGTTAACATGGTTACTGTTTTACTGAACTACGATGGAGAGTGGAAATGTGGTCAGCACTTTTAATAATATTATTGTCATTTACCTCTTGTTTTTGCTTGCCATCAACTTCAGACTTAGTCACTTACCCATAAAAAAAAACTTCACACTTGTCATTTGTTTTTGTGGTCGTCGGTGGCTAGTCCTTATCTTATTGCGTGTATTTAGGTTTTTTATTATTTAACTACAACTTGGGGATGGAAGGTGGGAAGTTGAATAGGGGAGATCTGGACAAGATCTATTTTGAGGGAGGGAAATGATTCTAAATGACCAAATTACTGTCGTATCCTTGTTCAGCATTTAATTATATGTTTCCTTTTGTGAATTCAAACTACCTGCTTATCAGATTCATATTTGTTCCAGAGCTAGGAAAAGTATACTGTGCTTATATAATTTAGTCAAAGGATTCTCAGCTGCATTGATATAATTGTGATCATAATAATTAATCTGTATGCGTTTGTGCAGGAGGGCTGTGCATGTGTCGGTGTATGACAAGAACCCGGATGATCAGATCCATTCAACAGTGGTCCCAGATGAAGTAATCGAGCCCCAATCTGACAAGTATTGGGCTCCACACCCCAAAACTGGGGTGTTTGGACCGGCGACTGACGGTGGAGAACGTGCCTTCCACACCTCGCCGGTGATTGCCAGCTGTGAGGGTTCTGTGTTGGAGCAGAAGGCCTTCTTCCGTGCCCTGGAGGATTTGGAAAAGCCTCCCCATCCTTGACGAGAAAGTCACTTGCTGGCTGTCCTCATCTAAATATATAGCTTAAATAGAGGACAGTTAAGAAACTGCTCTATAATAAGTTTGGTTTTGTGGATTGGATTGCCGTAATAGTCTACTATAGTAGTAGTCTACTATAAATATATCAAGTACGATAGAATAATAGCCTTGTTATGTCCATAGTATGGGTCTCTCATGCTATCTGGTTGTGTACATAAGGCCACATGCTATGATACTACGGTGTTTTTCTATGGAAATTACTTTGTTACTTTTTGTGATTCTCCCCCTGGTTCGTTATACCCAGTAGTGATTTTCTTGCTTTAAAGTTTCATTAACAGAGCAGTACTTTTGATTCACCTTTGACCTTAAGAATGACTCTTCTTTTGTAAAGAGAAAAATGGCTTTTAATGGTGATCTCCATCAGTCCCACGGTCACTTTACTCCATTTTTTTTAAGTTTAAGTTGGTTATTTTTTCGAATTTTGAGTCGGTCATTATAATTTAAAATGTCCCTTAAAAAAAAAAAAGATGACCCACCCTCAAGGAATCTGAAAAATATCAAATCTGAACCACCCCCACCTCCACTCTGCTTTACTCTACTTTTGCTTTTTTGACACCCACTTTACTCCGCTTGAGCTGCAATGAATCCACATGTACGTGAAAAGGAGAGGGTAATGGCCAAAAAGGAAAAATTCGGTAGGCAGTTAAATTGGGTCTTCTTACTTTTGACATGGAAGAAGTTCTCAGTTGGACTCATCAGTTCCTTAATGGATATTTGTGTCTTTAAAGGTTTACAAGTCATCATTCACAATCATCCTTTCAATAGATAAGGTAGACAACAGTAAAGGCGTATGATAGATTGGTATTGTTTGCCGATACGCAGTGGAACCTTCCCCAACTAAGAGAGGGGTCCCACTCCCACTCCCACTCCCACTCCCACTCCCCATCAACAACTGTGGCTTCGTTATTAGAATCTCAACCAAATTCAGATCCCTATTGAGAGACAATCTGCAGTGGTGGTCCTCCTGCCTCTCCTTTGGAGCTTCTGTTTGGAACCTTACTTTCACACCGTATCATAAAGGGTACGAAACTAAGCGTGGTCCACACTTATGCCTTCCAGCAATTCCACCTGCATTGATCAGCCATTCAGCTGAAGGATTTTAATAAGATTTTCTTGCTTCATAAGAAGATCACCTACCAGCATTTAATTGGTGATGGCAAAGATACAAAACTTTGGTTTGATGATTGGCATCCCCCATGGCCCTCTCATTATCCAAGGCCTCTGACCAGTGGCTTTATGTTAGGAGACTGGGAGCATATTAATCCAAGACTTAATATACATGTCTTGAACTAATACTCACCTAAATGCTTAAGTCTAGGTGATGAGTTCATTAATAGTATATTATAACACTTTAACTTATTTTTCTATCTAATGTCGGATTCCCATACATGCTATACCCAATAATCTCCCTCTCTTGTGTAAATCACATCGGACTTTGCTCCCTTTTGAGTATGATCCATAACTCTTCACAAGTACTGCGTTCAACAATTTTTTTTTTTCTGTGGGAATTTGCTCTTCAAATTACTAAGTTTTTACCACCCTTTATGAGTCACCATAGTACCACTCTCTAAGAGTCTTTGCGCCCAGGACTGCACATTGCTCTTTACCCAAGTTGCATTTCTGTGATTTTAATATTAAGAGTCTATCACTTTTCTTAAGAGTTAGCATTAACACCGACACACTACACCGTTTTTTCGAGAGTTTACCCAGAATTATCAGTTATCGGCTCTAATAACATTTGTTGGGAGACTAGGAGCTCATTAATCCAATACTCAATATACATGTTTGAACTCAATCCTATCTAAAAACTTAAGTCTATAAGTGATGAACCAATCAACAATATATTATGACACTTTAATTTATTTTTTAATTTGATGTGGGATTCCCACATATGTAATGCCCAACACTTTGACCTTCTGCTAATTCGCTTGATTTAAGAACAATTCAGAGAGGAATGACTGTTTACAAACCCTGCAATGAGAGAAAGGATATGGTTCACTGGGTTCCCTTTTCTAATGGTTGCAGTTGAATCTGCTTGGAAACACACCAGGTCATCTTCCCCTTGTGTCAGTATGGCTCACCTTCTCTGGTTTGGTAAAGTTGTTCCCAGATAGAGCTTTATTATGTGGCTAATCATCAGAAGGAAACTCATAATTAAAAATAGATCACTTGGGCCCCGTTTGGTAACGTTTCTGTTTTTCGTTTTTGAAAAACGAAAAACGGAAACCAAAAACGATTTTTTTTTTGTTTTTGAAAATCGCCCCTCGTTTATCAAACGATGACAAATACGGAAAACATAAACGGTTACCAAACGAATTTTTTTTCTCGTTTTCTCTAAATATCAAAATAAAAACGAAAAACGAAAAATTTAAACATTACCAAACGGGGCCTGCTTGTTGCAAAAACATTGATCCTCATTGCATATTATGCAAAGCAGCACCAGAACCTTTGTCAATTTGTTCTTTGATTGCATGTACCCTACTAGCACCTGGAATTCAATTGTTAGTATGTGTGAAACTTCATTTTGGTCATCCTCATGGGATAGCCTATTAAATCAAGTTGCTATTAAGTAGAAAGGAAAATCATTACAGTAAGTTGGTTTAAATGAATTTTAGGATTTTTTGCAATTCTTCTAGAGATTTCGGTATAGTTAGGATACTCTATAATATGATAAGAGGGAATACTATCCAGGGGTGGCTCAAGATTTTTTGGGGCCTAAAGCGGAAACGATAAATAAGATTTTTTTATTTTTAATATTAATAATAAATTTAATTTTTAATATTTTTAATTACAAAAATATTAATTAAAATTTTATATTTAAGTTTTTGTTACCATATTTGAACTTAATGGTAAGAGAGAGAAAAAATGGTTGAAAAATTATGATGGTAAGTTTAAACTTGATTTTTTTGGAGGGTTAAAACTAGATTTTTTAGTAGATGTTTTACAGTTAGTTTTATTTTTTTTATTTAAAAAAATAAATTTTAGGGCCTTTTTAATTTTACGGCTGAATTAACAAGCCCAATCAATTTAAATTAAAATATTTTGTTTAGGCATGAATTTAAATTTTTTGTTTGGACTGTTACTGTACACATATAAATTATGGGTCGTCCTTGAAATAAGGTCTTAATTTTGTTTTGATTGAAATTGTATTTTTATAAGGCTTTTTTGTAGGACTTAAAATATTTATAGATTTAATTTTTTATATATATTATTTATAATATTTAAAAATTTAAAAGCCTTCTTTAAAAATAGGACCTAAAGCCTAGACTTTTTTCATAACCTTGTTGAGCCGCCCTATACTATCCCCTTTGAAGTTTCCAAATTCTGTTGCTAATAGACATCTGCTTTAGCGTTGGAATCTATTTAATAGTTGTCTTTCCTCCAAATGATGTAGCCAACTTCTATATATTGAACATTTAGTACTTGTGAGTGGGACTCATTAATTCAATAATTTATACCAACTTTGTACATATAATTTGGTAACAATTTGGTATGCATAACAATATTCTTTTTTATATTATATTTTCAAGACATTTAGGAGTTATTTGTTTGATGAGTTTGGGTGGGTTTAGAATGGTGAATTTAAGTAAAATACTCCGATACAAAACTTGATTTCATGTCTGGTTAAGAGAGGGGCGGTTTCAGTATGGAAGAAAAATATGGGCTTTACGCCCTAAATTTTTAAAAAGCTTCATAATTTTAAGTACATCACTAGCCTATAAAAAAAAATTAAATCTATTAAATTTTAAGTCCTACAAAAAAGTCCCAAAAAATTAAATCCAATTAAAATTTCTATTGCAATAATTTAGGCCTATAATTCAATCTATAACATTAAAAATTAAAAAAAAATACTCAAAAATCAACTCATATTTACACACTCTCTCTTTCTCTCTCCGATAAATAAATAAATAAAATAAAATAAAAGTTAAAATATCTTCCTCGACAATATTAATACATCATTCTTTTATCTCCCTCTCACATAGAAAATTAAAAATAAATTATTTTCTTTAAAAATAATACTAAAAATAAAAAAACCCTCCATTTAATGTTTACGTTTTAGACTTCAAATTGACTTGAATTGCCCTTGAATTAGAATTTTTAAACCCGAGATTCAGATCATGGTCCAAAAAATTAAACTCGTCAATATGAGTTTCAACAAACTCATGGGAGGAGGGTAAGTTTGAAATCAACTAAGTTAGGATATAATGGTAAAATAATGTTTCTATTTCTAATCTATTCAATTACAAAGGATTGCATAGGATAATTTTATTATTATTATTATTATAATTAATACGTGTGTTCTACAAATAGTAATGCTACGATTAGAGAGTGATGGGTTAGGCCCAATGGCCTAATTCATATTATAAGTTCAACTTAAATTAAAAAACCCAACTTATAAAGATTCGTATTCAGTTCAAAGGGATCCCCGTCCGGTCAAGTTCATTAGGATTCGAGGAGCTACATCGCCAAGGGAGTAAACATGGTCATTCAAGAGCCTTATTCACGCCGCCTTGAAAAGAGTTAACCCCTAAGTCATCATTTGACAGAATCTTATGAAGAGCATCATAATTGCTTTGCTCATTCGCCAGCTCCATCAGATTAGACACTTAGTTACTAATAAGTCGTCAATCTGTTAGAAGGATAACTATAAATTATAAGTCTCGCCAACACTTGGGGAGAGATCGCAATCAGTCGAACACATCTCTCTTATTTCTCTTAACTTGTAATTCTATGCTCTTCCTACACCTTTTAAGTAATAAAATATCAAGACGACCCTAACAATTTAAAGTGAACGTAAGTTGCGTTAACCGAATTATTATAAATCTTTGTCTTACTTGTGTTTCTCTTAATTATTACATTTATTACTGCTCATCAAATAGTGTATAAACGCAATTTGTGCATAAGAGAGGACTATAAATCCCATGTACAACTAGAAAGCTTTAGATTTGCAAGGATTTGGTATAAGTTATCCAATTCCTCTCCTCTAAAATCATTCAAACGTGCCCTTAAGATTCAAGGGGTTGGGACAAGATAGACAACACAGATATTAATTCAGATATTTACATATGTATCCCTGAGTACACAACCAGATCATCCGGAGCCAAATTAAACCCCTAACGTTCATTTGGTAGGAACTTTGAACAACCAGGAATCCCCCAAAAGGAAAAGAAATCTATGAGGCATGGCATGCAAAGGAGTGTTGGCTCTTGTAACGCCACCATTACAATCGAACAGAAAATCAAAGGTGCGTAAGGGAACTACTGTATCTTGCTCTATAGATTGCTCTACTTCTTCCATTACAAAATCAAAGGCGCGTGGGGACACTTCTGTATCTTGCTCTTTAGATTCCTCAACTTCTTCTACTTCAAATTCAACAACAATTACAGAACAGGAAACCACAAAGAAATTTAGCTATAGTAGAGCTTCCCCGTCTGTGAGATGGCCCCATTTGAAATTCAAAGACACCGACCACAGTTCGAATCAGTCCCAATTCACCCCTGCCTCTCCCCCACTGACCCATGTCGTCGACGGTGCCTGTTTTCCAATAAACACCAAAGATTCCAAGGGCAAAGATGAAACCCAGATGGTATCTGGAGAGGAGTCTTTGGAAATGAATGATGAAACTCTGGAGGTTTTGGGTAGGCCAAGTAGGACTAAGGCTAAGAAAATGACTAAATTGGCACTAAAGAGGGCTAAAGATTGGCGACAGAGGGTTCAATTTTTTACTGATAGGATCTTACAGTTGAAATCAAAGGAATTTGTGGCTGATGTGTTGGATGAAAAGATGGTGCAAATGACCCCAACTGATTATTGTTTTGTAGTGAAATGGGTTGGCCAGTCAAGCTGGCACCGGGCATTGGAGGTTTACGAGTGGCTGAACCTTCGGCATTGGTACTCTCCTAATGCCCGGATGCTTGCAACAATATTGGCAGTCCTTGGCAAGGCCAATCAGGAATCATTGGCCGTTGAAATTTTCACCCGGGCGGAACCAGGGGTTGGTAATACGGTCCAAGTGTACAATGCGATGATGGGTGTTTATGCTCGGAATGGTAGGTTCACTAAGGTTCAAGAGTTGCTTGATTTGATGAGGGAACGTGGGTGTGAGCCAGACCTTGTGAGTTTTAATACTTTGATAAATGCACGTTTGAAATCGAGCTCTATGGTCCCAAACTTGGCGATTGAACTCCTAAATGAAGTGAGGAGGTCGGGCCTTCGACCTGATATAATTACTTACAACACTCTAATCAGTGCTTGTTCACGCGAATCCAATTTAGAGGAGGCAGTAAAGGTTTTTGATGATATGGAAGCTCATAAATGCCAACCTGATCTATGGACCTATAATGCTATGATTTCAGTGTTTGGGAGATGCGGCCTATCTAGTGAAGCTGAACGGATCTTTTTCGAGTTGGAATCAAAAGGGTTTTTCCCAGATGCAGTGACATATAATTCTGTGCTCTATGCATTTGCAAGAGAAGGGAATGTAGAGAAAGTAAAGAAAATTTGTGAGGAAATGGAGAAAGTGGGGTTTGGGAAAGATGAGATGACATATAATACCATCATACACTTGTATGGAAAGCAGGGTCAGCATGATCTTGCATTACAACTTTACAGAGACATGAAATCCTCTGGTCGAAATCCTGATGTAGTTACATACACCATCCTGATTGATTCGCTTGGAAAAGGAAATAAAATAGCAGAGGCTGCAAATGTGATGTCAGAGATGCTGAACACAGGTGTTAAACCCACTTTGCGTACTCACAGTGCTTTGATCTGTGGGTATGCAAAGGCTGGGAAGCGAGTGGAGGCTGAAGAGATGTTTGATCGCATGCTACGGTCTGGAATCAAACCGGATCATCTGGCTTACTCAGTTATGTTGGATATCCATTTGAGGTCTAACGACACTAAGAAAGCAATGATTTTATATCATAACATGCTACGTGATGGGTTCACCCCAGATCTTGCCCTTTATGAAGATATGATTAGAGTCCTTGAAAGAGAAAACAATGAAGAAAGTATTCAAAAAGTGGTCAGGGATATGGAAGAAATATGTGACTTGAATCCACAAGTTATTTCATCCCTTTTAGTTAAGGGGCAGTGCTACGATTATGCAGCTAAGATGTTGAGATTAGCAATTACACAGGGTTATGATTTGGACTGTGAGAACTTATTATCAATTTTGAGTTCTTATAGTTCATCCGGAAGGCACTCAGAAGCACAAGAATTGCTAAATTTCATGAAAGAACAGACATCTGGATCCCGTCAGTTGATAACTGAAGCTCTGGTGGTTGTTCATTGCAAGGCTCATCAGTTGGATGCTGCGCTGGATGAGTATAGCAAAGGTAGGAACTCTGGTTTGTTTAGTGGCAGTTTGGCCATGTATGAAGCTCTTATAAAGTCCTGCAAGGACACTGATAAGTTTGCGGAAGCTTCTCAGGTGTTTTCTGACATGAGATTCATTGGTTTGGAACCTTCTCAGGATCTCTATCGATGTATGGCGCTTGTGTATTGTACCCTGGGCTTCCCAGAAACGGCTCATTATTTGGTTCTTCAGGCTGAAGCAAAGGGCATTCCTATTGATGATATTCCTATTTGTGTTGGTCTTATTGAGGTCTATGGTAAGTTGAAGCTACTGGAGAAAGCAGAGAGTGTCGTGGGGAGAGTTAGACAGAGATGTAGTACAGTGGACCGGAAGGCTTGGAATGCTTTAATACAAGCTTATGCTGTGAGTGGTTGCTATGAGAAGGCAAGAGCTGCTTTCAATACGATGATGAGAGATGGTCCTCCCCCGACTGTAGATTCCATTAATGGTCTCATACAAGCTTTGATTGTTGATGGGAGATTAAATGAGCTCTATGTGGTAATTGAAGAATTGCAAGACATGGGTTTTAAGATTAGTAAGAGTTCTATTCTTTTGATGCTTGATGCATTTGCCCGAGTGGGGAACATATTCGAAGTGAAGAAAATATACAATGGGATGAAGGCTTCAGGGTATTTTCCTACGATGCATCTGTACAGAGTTATTATTTCTTTGTTGTCTAAGGGGAAACGAGTAAGGGATGTTGAAGCCATGGTTTTCGAGATGGAGGAAGCAGGATTTAATCCTGATCTAACTATTCGGAATTCTATGCTTAAGTTATATACAGAAATTGAAGATTTTAGGAAGACCGTTCAAGTATACCAACGGATACAAGAAGCCGGACTGAAACCAGATGAGGATACTTACAATACTTTAATTTTAATGTACTGTAGAGATCGCCAACCAGAAGAAGGTCTGTCTCTGTTGCATGAAATGAGAAGGCTTGGTTTAAATCCTAAGTTGGACTCTTACAAAAGCCTGATTACAGCGTTTGGTAAGCAGCAGATGCTGGAACAAGCCGAGGAGATTTTTGAAGGGTTGCAATCTGAAGGATTTAAACTGGACCGCTCTTTTTATCACATAATGATGAAGATATTTAGAAGCTCTGGGAATCATTCTAAAGCTGAAAGGTTACTTTTCACGATGAAAGAAGTAGGAGTAGAACCCACCATTGCTACAATGCATCTGCTTATGACCTCTTATGGCAGCTCTGGACATCCCACCGAAGCTGAGGAAGTGCTTAATAGTTTGAAATCAACTGGTGAAACTCTAAGTATGCTACCATATAGTTCAGTTATCGATGCCTATCTTAAGAATGGGGATTACAATATAGGAGTTCAGAAGCTTTTGGAGATGAAGAGAGAAGGTCTAGAGCCAGACCACAGGATATGGACTTGCTTTATTAGAGCTGCTAGTTTGTCCCAGAGTATTAGCGAAGCCATAATTCTGTTGACGGCTATTAGAGATGCTGGATTTGATCTTCCAATCAGGTCCTTGATTTTTGTTACTTCTACTGTGATCTTTTTTTGGGGGTCTTTCTTAATGTATTCTCTGAGAATGCAACTAAACCAATTGACAACAATTTTGCAGGATTCTCACTAAGAGTTCAGAGTCATTGGTCTTGGAGATAGACCAGTATCTGGAGAAACTGGAACCAGTAGATGATAAGGCGGCATTTAATTTTGTAAATGCTTTGGAAGACCTGTTGTGGGCATTTGAACTTCGGGCCACTGCTTCACTGGTGTTCCAACTGGCGATTAAAAGAGACATTTATGACCAGAATGTGTTCAGGTAGCTGCTTATCACACAAATTCTGGATGCTCTGTGTTTGTCATATTTATTCATGTTCATATAAAAAAGAGCTTGCAAATTGTGAGATAACCGCCAAACATTATTTCAAGAAGCCTAACGCTAACGGAACATTGATGTGAGATCCCATCCTATAAGATGCAAAAGATATAATATTCTTGACAGTTGGTGAATTCATGAATATGGATTTCATATTCTTGGCAGCAGAAAACTTTTGAGGCAGGTTATGCGGAAATGAGCCACAGTTGAAAGTTTTAGGAAGGGCCTTAAGGAACCTTGATAATGATATACAACTTTCTGACATCAAAAGATATGATATTTTTAGCTAACAGTCAGACTTGCATTGAATAGTTGGATTCTGTCATTAGTTTTTAGACGGTGGCACCTATTACTAGAAAGATAGAGGAATATAACTTGTTTGCACATAACTATCAAACTATGTTCTTTTCATGCCAATTTTTGCCTTTGTCAGTGCAATTCGAATTCTTTGAATCTATTTGCCCCTAACTTCTCTGCTTATTCAGGGTAGCTGACAAGGACTGGGGGGCTGACTTTAGAAAGTTGTCTGCTGGTGCTGCTTTGGTTGGTCTTACTTTATGGCTTGACCACATGCAGGCAAAATCTCTATCTCAAAAATCTACTCATATCATCAATTTGGGGTTGCATATCCTGTTTCTTTAGCTCTCAATATATTTCTTTTCGATTTATCCTGAATAAGCTCTCTCTTCTCTACTAATGTTGTGGTCCAGCATTGTCCTATGTAGTTCTTAGTTGAACCAATTTCCTGGCTTGTCCAATGATTAAAATCAGAGTACATGCAAACCTGTAAATTGTGTTTGCATACTTTATCTTATAAGATATGGTTGGCCACCTTGGTCATTAGTTAAATTTTTTTTGATAGGAAACAATATTTTTATTAATATTAATAAATAAAGAAAAAGGATTGCACACCCGAATGAAATGTAGACAAGATGTTCATCTCAATAACATACAAATATAAAATAAAACCAGTAACAAAGTAGCAAAATCAGGCCATTTGAGGCATCTCATGGCATCATCCAAAAGAGTCGTGGTCGTTAGTGAAAATTGTGCTGATTTAAAATATAGACTGTAGCAATCAATGAAAAATGGATCATTGCCTAGTTTGATCTCCATTAGTTGAAGGTACAGGAATGATTTATTGAGTACAGATCTGTCCATCCCATTATATATGCTCTATAATACACATGGATCTGGTTCAACTGTTATGTAGACTAGTTTATTCTCTGAATCATCATCTCTCCAATTAATTTTGAACCCTTGATTGGTCTTAGTTCAACGTCATCGGAGCATCATTGATATGAGCCTCCTTTGCCTGGAGCTTAAAGCCACCATTTATATGCTTCTGACAGACTACTAAATTTTTGCAGGACGCATCATTGGAGGGCTTTCCCGAGTCTCCAAAATCTGTTGTTCTGATTACGGGGACATCAGAGTACAACAATGTTTCTTTGAACAGCACATTGAAGGCGTTCCTTTGGGAAATGGGATCGCCATTTTTGCCCTGTAGAACTCGGAGCGGGCTCCTTGTGGCAAAAGCTCACTCCCTAAGGATGTGGTTGAAGGATTCCTCGTTTTGCTTGGACCTTGAGTTGAAAAATAGACCTACCCTCCCTCAGACAAACTCAATGCAGCTCATTGAGGGATGCTACATTAGGAAAGGCCTTGTTACTGCTTTCAAGGATATAAATGAGAGGCTTGGGCTAGTCAGGCCAAGGAAGTTTGCAAGGCTGGCTTTGCTGTCAGATGAGAAAAGAGACAAAGCTATACAAGCGGACATTCAGGGGAGGAAAGAGAAGTTGGTGAAGTCGAAGAAAACTGGTGTTACAAGGAACAAAACTATCGTGAAGTTTGGGAAGAAAAAATTTGTTAGGAGCACTGTGCTGTCCAATAGTGAACAGATGAGGTCAGAAAACCGTGTTCAGGAATAGTGGTGCCCACAAATCCATCGTATATTTATTTTGTGGTTTGTTACTCTTATCATTACCTGGGTGCATGTTCAAAAGAGTCGGCATGGTGCAGTTACTGCAGTATCATCGAATAGTTCTATCCAGCAGTCCAATTAGAAGTTCCTAAACAAACGTATATATTGAAAGAATGGCTCCTAACAATGAATCAGAGGCCAACTATTTGATGTAAAGAGAAGACCACAAGTTTGTCATTTGGAGGCTAGCACAGGGCTGTGCGATTTGTACTGCTTACTTGGTGCCCTCAGGCTATTGTGATACACTTAACATTGGCTCCACCGGGTTATCTGCTTGCATCACCGTTGGCTCAGTATTGGATATCTATTATGTAGCTAGCTACCATCACCGGCTCCTCCAATCTCCCACCAATTGAGAGGATTATTTCTGCTGTTCTGTGTTGAGTTCCAACACAGCATGGTAATTTGAGATCCCTGAGATGCTGTTATTAGAGTTTTGTGTGATAATGTTGTAATATGAACATGTTCATTGCATCTGCATGAATTTAGTCAGGTAATTACTGACAAGTTATTTTGTTTTTCTGTTAACAGGCTGACTACCTCAAATTTAGCCAATAATTAGTGCCCTGGGCAGAGCTGTGTGGAGAATCTTCGTAGTTTGATACGTATTGCCTTGTCAACTTTGCATCTCTCTCGAAATTCACCTTCTCTGTGAAATGAGATTTCCGGCAATGCCTCAAAACTACAGGCTGTCTAGAAATTTTATCGGTTATTTTGGTCATCTACCTGCAACTTTTCGAAGTTCTGTACAGAATTTGAGGACATTATGCTGTAGTGTAGGTATGAAATTATGGTACATTTTAAATGTATGAGGATTCTACGGGTTGTCTCTTCACTCTCCAAGAGGTGAGTGAGAGAATCCTATACTTTCTTGCCCAGGAATCACTTATCTCATTTTGGTTTTATGGTGGAAATTTCACTATTCAGCTATATGAAACCTCAGTTACGGAAGGTTTTGCAAATCCCCCATCACCAGCATGCTTACGTAATAGCCTTGTCAATCCCTTGATCTTATTAGTCTCACACATTATTTTTTTCTTTTTACATTTTTCAAACAGCTGAATAAAAACTCCTTTTGGAAAAAAAAATTAAAATTTTGGAACCTTTAGAGGTAATCATTTTATTTTATTGTTACATGTCATTTTTCTTTCTGAATTTACCAAAGAGCTGAATCAAAACTCCTTTTCCCATAAAATAAAATAATTTTTGAAAAAATTAAAATTCCAGGGAAAACATTATATTTTCTCATCAATCTAATTTTTTTTTAAACCTTTTTTTTTGTGGGAGAGAGGGTGGGGAAGTGGGGAAGTGGGGTTTGAACCCCTGATTTCAACAAGGCAAAACCTTCATAAGACAAGGAATATCATTCATTCTCTTATAAATATCCCCTAAACTATGACCTTTATTTTAAATTGTCCCTTGAACTTGTAATTGTCCTAAATTTTCTCATGAATTGTATAATTTATCGCAATTGATCTCTTTCGCTGAGATTAATGAGATATATTTCGTTATGATTAATTGTTAAGATTAATCGTTAATTTATTTTATTTAATGGTGAATCTTGATAGAATGGGTTGATTGAAATAAATTACATAGTTCAAAAAAAAAAAAAATGGAACAATTAAAATTAAAGGGACAAGTTAAGATACAAACAATGGTTTATGGGGCAGTTATAAGAATTATGCTTGTTTGGTGGGAGGGAAAAACAAGTGGGTGGAAAAATGAGGATAGAAAATGGCATGGAAAGAAGTATTTTTTCATTGTTTGGTGAGAAAGGAAAAGTGGGCTAATTTGTATTGAACCCTTTATTATAAATGCAAACTTAAAAAAAAAAAAAAAAAGGCAAATTGTATTTTGTATCTTAAAAGATTTTAAAATTTTTATTTTATATTTTCAAAGATTACATTTTTTATATTGCACATTTAATGTATTAAAATTATTGTAAAATGATCATTTTGTTAACTTTTCGTTAATTTTTTTGTCAGTATCAATAGATTAGTTTTTGACAGAAATTAACAAAATAGCCACATTACAATACTTTTAATACATTGATAAATTTAATTTTTGAGACCGTAAAGTATAAGTTTTGAATTTTTTTAGGGTCCAAAGTGCAAAAAGCCCAAAAACAAAAAAAAAAACCTAAATTAAGAACCGCCTTCTATTTTTTTTGATTTCAAGTTGGAAAAATTGGTAGCCTCCGTCAAAATCCCAACGGCTCAATTCCCACTCAAATCTCTGCCCTCTCTCTTCCCGCCAATCTCCCAAATTCCCAATCTTACGCTTCTCTCCCTGTTTCCAAATTCGCCTCCATATATTCCCCAAAATCCCTCCCCAAATCTCCTTAACCTAACGGTCGCTTCCCTCCCCATTCGTCTCTCTCCCTCCCATGTTTCCTCCCTCTCTTTGCCGGCGGAAGCCATGAACAGACACACCCTAATCGCCCCAATTCTCTCCCTCTCTGTCCAGCCACACCTTAACAGCCACTTCACGAAATCAACCACAAACACTGATCGGCGTACGTCCCATACACCCACAGAGTCACCCACACACCACCTACACAACTATGCTTTCAACACACACCCCCACACCAAAGTGGGTCTCCATTAGCCGTTAGTTTTGGTTTGATGTGAATTTTGGGAAGTCGGTTTGATACAGTGGTTTGATGTGAATGTTGTGAATTCGGTTCGACACAGTGTCTCAGGGTTCAATGAACCACAACTACTATAGCGACAAAATTTCCCAAAGAGCCCCAAACATCAAGGGTTCGAATGATGGGTTTGATAGGATTTTTTGGATGAATACAGTTCGTGTGTGTCCTTTCACGCCTGGGGTGATACTGCTGTAACCGGAAGGTAATTGGTTTGGACCAACACTTTTTTTCCAATTTCGTCTATTGGTCTTTATTCAACGCCCTATATATTTGTTCTTTTTTGTGAGTTTCTTTCCTCCCTTTTTTTTTTCCTTTTTATGTTTATGGGGTTTATGTTGCTGTTGTTTTTTATTAGTTCTTTGTTTTCTTAGTCTGCCACTGTGGTTATAATTGCCATCAGGATATGAGTTTGTTTTTATTTCAAAATATTGATAGATTTCAGTGGGGTGCCCATTCTCAACAACTATTACATGGTATGTATAAAAAAGATTTACTTTTTGTTATTGTTTATGAGGTGTGGTTAGTTCTGTTTATCAATGTAATTGTGTGAACATTCATTATTTTAGGGAGATTATAATAATGGAAGAAAATGGTTTATTTTTTATCATGAATTTTATTTTATTGAAATTTGTTGTCGTGCGTTGTAAATTGTGATGATAATTTGCATTTTGTTACTTGATAATTCAAAATATTAATTAGAATACTTCGTTATTTCTACTTGATAATTGAAAATCTTAGTTTGAATATTTGTTATTTGGCACAACGTGAATCTATTTGATAATTCAAGAATTTGAGCTATTGTTCTTGCTTTGCAGTTAGACCTGTGAGATTTCTTTTATTGGAGACTCTCAACATTGAGAGATGGATCAATTGGACAAACTTATAATACTTGAGAGATGGATCAATTGAACAAACTTATAACGCTTAGTAGATTAGAGAAGTTATGCTTCCATGACATGTATTATTGTGATTCGTGTTAATAAAAATTAGTAATTTATCGATTTCCTTTACTTGTTTTGGAGTACTTTGTGTATTTCAATGTTTTATTTGTAGTGTAAGCATGTGGGATATGCAATCTAGTAGGAGTTTTCTAATTACAATAAAGCGTGAACGAAAATTAGGAGTTTGTATCATGTAGAAGAAACTAATAGGTTCTAGAATTCAAATAGGTCATAGGTCAAAGGGCATAGTTGTTAGGGCTTAAGGGGTTAGAACTTAGGCGGTTAGGGCTTAGGACTTTAGCGGTTTTGAGAAAAGGGATAGGGGTTACAAATTTGGGTTTATTATTCTTTTGCTCCACCTTCTCTTCATTTTTCTCATAATTTTTTTCTCTTAATGTTGTTTTTTTTTCTTTCACTTTCATTTTTATGTGCGTAATTGATGTAGTGTTTGTTTTCATTTCAGTTGCTTGTGGAATGAAAGTTTGCTTCAGGAGAAATACGAAGAGTTGAACGGGACGAGTTTGAAAAGATAAGAATATTTATTTGTCTCTGTTCAGTTGGCTTTATTTTACTTTTAAAATGTGTTTTACACATACTATTTTTACTTATTTTTCTAGTTATTACTTGTTTTGATCATTCTTTTATTATTGTCAACCTTCAATACTCTCATTAACTCACAGTTTCCTTCTCATTTTTCATTTTTGTTTTTCGTGTTTCACACAACATGTAATTGTATATCATTTATTTGATTATATGTGTTTTGTTTGCTTTTTTTTTGATAAATTATGTTATATTTCTTTTTCTATTTCTTTCTATCAAAATTGTTATGTATTTGAGAAAAAATGCAATTACTTTGAGAGGGAGCACAAGGATAAAGCTAGGAAGAAAATTAGGAGATTGTATCATGTTGAAGATACTAATAGGCTCTACGATTCAAATAGGGCATAGGGCATAGGTCATAGGTCATAAGGTCTAAGGTCATAGGGCATAGGGCATAGGGCACAGTTGTTAGGGCTTAAGGGGTTAGTGCTTAGGGGGTTAGTGCTTAGAACTTTAGGAGTTTTGTGTAAAGGGTTAGGGGTTACAAATTTGGATTTATTGTTCTTTTGCTCCGCCTTCTCTTCATTTTGCTCCTAATTTTTTTCTCTTATTGTTGTTTGTTTTCTTTTTCACTTTTATTTTTATGTGCGTAATTGATGTAGTGTTTGTTTTCATTTCAGTTGCTTGTGGAATGGAAGTTTGCTTATGGAAAAAAACGAAGAGTTGAACGGGACGAGTTTGTAAAGATAAGTATATTTATTTGTCTCTGTTCAGTTGGCTTCATTTTACTTGTAAAATATATTTTAGACATGCTATTTTTACTTATTTTGATCATTCTTCTATTATTGTCGACTCCCAACACTCTCATTAACCCACAGTTTCCTTTTCATTTTTCATTTTTGTATTTTGTGTTTTACACAACATGTAATTGCATATCATTTCTTTGATTATATGTGTTTTGTTTGCTTTTTTTTTTTTGATAAATTAGGTTCTATTTCTTTTTCTATTTCTTTCTATCAAAATTGTTATGTATTTGAGAAAAAAAACAATTACATTGAGAGGGAGCACAAGGATAAAGCTAGGAAAAAAATTAGGAGTTTGTATCATGTAGAAGATACTAATAGGTTCTAGGATTCGAATAGGGCATAGGGCATAGGTCATAGGGCATAGGATATAGTTGTTAGGGCTTAAGGGGTTAGAGCTTAGGGGGTTAGGGCTTAGGGTTTTAGGGGTTTTGAGTAAAGGGTCAGGGGTTACAAATTTGGGTTTATTGTTCTTTTGCTCCGCCTTCTCTTCATTTTTCTCATAAATTTTTTATCTTATTATTGTTTGTTTTTTTTTTCACTTTCATTTTTATGTGCATAATTGATGCAGTGTTTGTTTTCATTTTTGTTGCTTGTGCAATGAAAGTTTGCTTATGGAGAAATACGAAGAGTTGAAGGGGACGAGTTTGAAAAGATAAGTATATTTATTTGTCTCTGTTCAGTTGACTTCATTTTACTTGTAAAATGTATTTTACACATGCTATTTTTACTTGTTTTTGTGGTTATTACTTGTTTTGATCATTCTTCTATTATTGTCAACCTCCAACACTCTCATTAACCCACAGTTTCCTTTTCATTTTTTATTTTTGTTTTTGGTGTTTTACACAACATGTAATTGCATATCATTTCTTTGATTATTTGTGTTTTGTTTGCTTTTTTTTTTTTATTATAAATTATGTTATATTTTTTTTTCTATTTCTTTCTATCAAAATTGTTATATATTTGAGAAAAAATGCAATTATATTGAGAGGGAGCACAATGATAAAGGTAGGAAAAAAATTAGTAGTTTGTATCATGTAGAAGATACTAATAGGTTTTAGGATTCGAATAGGACATAGGGCATCGGTCATAGGACGCAGGACATTGTTGTTAGGGCTTAAAGGGTTAGAGCTTAGGGGGTTAGGGCTTAGGATTTTAGGGGTTTTGAGTAAAGGGTTAGGGGTTACAAATTTGGGTTTATTGTTCTTTTGCTCCACCTTCTCTTCATTTTTCTCATAATTTTTTTCTCTTATTATTGTTTGTTTTCTTTTTCACTTTCATTTTTATGTGTGTAATTAATGTAGTGTTTGTTTTCATTTCAGTTGCTTGTGGAATGGAAGTTTGCTTCAGGAGAAATACGAAGAGTTGAACGGGATAAGTTTAAACAGATAAGTATATTTATTTGTCTCTGTTCAATTGGCTTATTTTACTCGTAAAATGTGTTTTACACATACTATTTTTATTTATTTTTGTGGTTTTTTACTTGTTTTGATCATTCTTCTATTATTGTCAACCTCCAACACTCTCATTAACCCACAATTTCCCTTTCATTTTTCATTTTTGTTTTTGGTGTTTTACACAACATGTAATTGCATATCATTTCTTTGAATATATGTGTTTTGTTTGCTTTTTTTTTTGATAAATTATGTTATATTTTTTTCTATCAAAATTGTAATGTATTTGAGAAAAAATGCAATTACTTTGAGAGGGAGCATAAGGATAAAGCTAGGAAGAAAATTAGGAGTTTGTGTCATGTTGAAGATACTAATAGGTTCTAGGATTCAAATAGGGGATAGGGGATAGGTCATAGGGCATAGTTGTTAGGGTTTAAGGGGTTAGGGCTTAGTAGTTTAGGGGTTTTGAGTAAAGGGTTAGGGGTTACAAATTTGAGTTTATTGTTCTTTTGCTCCGCCTTCTCTTCATTTTTCTTATAATTTTTTTCTCTTATTGTTGTTTGTTTTTTTTTTTTCACATTATTTTTTATGTGCATAATTGATGTATTGTTTGTTTTCATTTCAGTTGCTTGTGTAATGAAAGTTTGCTTATGGAAAAATACGAAGAGTTGAACGGGACGAGTTTGAAAAGATAAGTATATTTATTTGTCTCTGTTCAGTTGGCTTCATTTTACTTGTAAAATGTATTTTACACATGCTATTTTTACTTGTTTTTGTGGTTATTACTTGTTTTGATGATTCTTCTATTTTTGTCAACCTCTAACACTCTCATTAACCCACAGTTTCCTTTTCATTTTTTATTTTTGTTTTTGGTGTTTTGCACAACATATAATTGCATATCATTTCTTTGATTATATGTGTTTTGTGAGCTTTTTTTTTGATAAATTATGTTATTTTTCTTTCAATCAAAATTGTTATGTATTTGAGAAAAAATGCAATTACTTTGATAGGGAGCTCAAGGATAAAGCTAGGAAGAAAATTAGGAGTTTGTATCATGTTGAAGATACTAATAGGTTCTAGGATTCAAATTGGGCATAGGGCATAGTTGTTAGGGCTTAAGGGGTTAGAGCTTAGGGGTTAGGGCTTAGTACTTTAGGGGTGTTGAGTAAAAGGTTAGGGGTTACAAATTTGGGTTTATTGTTCTTTTGCTCCGCCTTCTCTTCATTTTTCTGATAATTTTTTTCCCCTTATTGTTGTTTTTTTTTTTTCTCTTTCATTTTTATGTGTATAATTGATGTAGTGTTTGTTTTCATTTCAGTTGCTTGTGGAATGGAAGTTTGCTTATGGAGAAATACGAAGAGTTGAACGGGACGAGTTTGAAAAGATAAGTATATTTATTTGTCTCTGTTCAGTTTGCTTCATTTTACTTGCAAAATGTATTTTACACATACTATTTTTACTTATTTTTGTGGTTATTACTTGATTTGATCA
>CM042201.1:21770242-21819256 GCA_023539305.1 Ilex asprella | reverse complement strand
ATTTTGTAATAACCTGGGTATGATATTGAAAAAAAAAACTCTATAATTGAACTATTTATCTTGTTTGTGTAAACCACAATATTGGTCCATATTATTTAGGCATACCGATTTATTTTACAACTTATATTTTAATCTTTTAACTGCGATAAAAGACTTACTTTGTATAGGCTGCCTAGTATTTTTCTAGTCTTATAAGACCTTATTAGGCTAATATGTGAAAAAAATATTATATTTTGTACTAAGTTTTGTCCCCAAAATGACAACCATAGTTTACACGATTAACTCGACAGAAGCAAATGACTGCACTTAACTTGAAACTTTTGCACTAATAACTTGGGTAAAATATTGAAAAAAATCTCTATAATTAAACACAATATCAAGTTTGTATAGAGCATAATATTAGTCCATATTATTTAAGTACAACAGAAAATCTTAATCTCTCAAAAGTAAAATAAATTGTTATACCTAATCATAAAGCTAATAGGACCCTAAAAGAAATATAAAATTTTAGAATTAGAATCTATTTGAATTTGCATCAATGAATCTTTAAGAAATGTTGTGTAATATTGTTTAATATAATATGGATCCAATTATCTAGATTTCCTCTAAATTTTTTTTTCTTATACATTTCTTGTTGATAAATCATTTATTATTAATTAATATTTAAGTCACTTATATACAATTGACTCTACTTGAATTTATAATACGTGTTTCATTCTTTTTTGGCCTTTACTTCTTACAATAGGATTTTTTTTTTTTAGTTTGGTATGGAGAAAAAGAAAAAAAAATACATGTGATTTAGAATTTTATTATAAAAACAAATAATAATAATAATAATAATCTGACCAAGTGTCTTACCATGAATAAGTTTTATAAAAGTGTTTTAAAATTGTGCCCCTTATACAAATGATAATTAACATGACAATTATAAAGAATATGCAATTAATAAGGGTATAAATGTAAATTAATCCAATTGCTTTTTGGGGGATAACAATTTTCTCGCATTTTCAATGGATCAAAAATGGTGGGCCTAGAGGAAATTCTTTCCTTTCCTTTTTCTTTCTCACCAAACAATAAAAAATACTTTTTTCCCTTCTATTTTTTTTTTTCACTTTTCCTTCCTCCTGTTTTTTACTCCTATCAAACGGGACTTACCGAAATAACTATGTAAAGCATTGGGCTACAAGTTCCTCCGAAGGATCCATATGCTTTAATGAATATGGGCTCTAAGCTCAGCCCATATTCATTAATGCATTTCAGAATGGGCCATCTGGAACATTTAAGCTTGGCCCAACTTATAAAAAAACCCCTCCAAAAACTAGGGTTTTGCCATCCCATATATAAAATCCACAGAACGCCTGAATCTCCAAAAGATAGAGGTCCATTGCTGGTTGTGCTCGAGCTTCGTCGGCGGCTCTGTAAGTATTGACGCCTAAATCCATGTCAATGATATCTTCTTCTATTTCATGCGATTTAGTTCGTATAAGGATAGGGAATGTGCATGGAAACGTATATGTTTTTCGCTGAAAAAAAGACGTCGTCTATGTTTTCTCTCTGAGAAAATGTTGTAAGTAAAAAGAAATTAGCATCCTGAATCCTTTTATTTTGTATATGCGACATATATGTAATTTAACTCTCTCTCCATTTAACTTTATACAACCGTTTAGTTTCTTTGAGTTTGATCTCTTTAATTAGATTGTGCACGCTGGGATTGCGATGTCTTTGATTGGGGGTTTACAGATTTCAGCATTGTATCATGGCCGCTTGATTTGTTTTTTTTTTGGGGATTTCTTCCAGCTTTTTTGGGCACTAATTGACTACTCGTTTCTTAATGCGTAGGACTAATTAAATAGTTTATTTTATTCTGTGAATATGTTGGATATTGAACGAAATATACCAAATGCTTAACTGTTTGTTTGTTGTTGTTGTTGTTGTTGTTTTCATTTAGAAATCAAATGTTTTCAAAAAATATTTGCGTAGTGATTTTTTGGTTGTTCCACTGAATTCAAATGATTCTATTTCTATTTGCTTGTATTGTAAGTTTTATCTTTTTCTTCCTTTGGTGGATTATAACTTATTCATCACTGAAATGAAATGGTGTTGGTCATGTTTTTCCATTATTTTTCCTGGGGTAACCTTGACAAGTATAAGTTCCCTGGACCCTGGGTTAACAATATCTTTGTATTAAATGCAATGGATTTCTGAGTAACATGATTTCCACCTCCTTTTTGTGCCCCTTTTTTTTGGGAAGTTGAACATATGCTGGTATCTGTACTGTTGTTGAAACTAATCCTTTAGCTTCTTGTCCTTCTGAAGAGACTTGTAATTAATTTTTTTTAGGTTTAGCTCTGTTGTGGCCGACTTGCAATGTTACATAGGGAAATTTTAAATACACAATTTCTATAATTTTCCTGAACAGCAGACATATATATAATGTGCAAATGCAGTGTTAAGAGATAATTAGATAACAATAGTCCTGTGAACTCGATCTGAAGTGAGTATATAATGTGAAAGTGGAATTTTATTTTTGGGTTCACTCTATTTCAATTATTTAACTCAGTGTGGTTGGTATTTGTTACTTATGATTTGAGCCTACAGGTAAGTCATGGTTAAGCATAACAATGTCGTGCCCAGCGGGCACTTCAGGAAGCACTGGCAGAACTATGTGAAGACCTGGTTCAACCAACCTGCACGCAAAACCAGGAGAAGAATCGGTAAGCATTTTTCCATTTTACCTTGCCCCTTGTAAGTTCTGCAAATAATCAGTGATTGCCTTCTACTTGTGTTTCCCTTTAATGTTCTGCATCAGTCTACTGTTAAAATGACCAACCTGTGAAATTCTTTGTTTTTTTGAAACTTTTTCCAGCTAGACAAAAGAAGGCTGTGAAGATTTTCCCTCGACCAATATCTGGTCCACTTCGTCCCATGGTCCATGGGCAGACATTGAAGTACAATATGAAAGTCAGGGCTGGTAGGGGATTTTCTCTCGAGGAGCTCAAGGTGAGTTGTTTTCTGTCATTGTCAGCTTGGTTAAGCATGTTTGTATGTTGCACTTGGTTTAAATTTGAAGCCTCTATTTGTACGTCAGAGGGAATAGGCAAGAAAGTGTAAAGATTTGGCCTGTACAAAATTGTATCATCCCGGTGCATTTGTAAATATTTTTCTTTCTTTTGATTGCTGTTATTCCTTCCAAATATCCTAATGAAGCCTATTTTTGTAATCCCTTTTCATCATATGATATAAGGGGTCCGCTTTTGGAGCTATTGATACTGGCCTTTATAATTGTTTTCTTTTAAATCCACATCTCATTCTTCTCCTAGTGTGTGTAGGACAGAACTAAAACGGGATGTTTAGTTTTGAGACCCAATTGCTGTAATTAATCACAATAGTGTTGGAGAGAGCACATTGTGCATGCATCTCAGATCTTTTTCTTTTTGTTTGTTTATTTAGTATAGATATCATCTCGTTTTACAATCTTGGAAAACACACTATTATGATGACTCCCTGTAGAGGTATATTGATATTATAATCACCTAGCTGCTCTGTGAGATGGTCTGACCACTGTTTGTGTTGATTCAACCAGGCAGCGGGGATTCCAAAGAAACTTGCCCCTACTATTGGCATCGCAGTTGATCATCGTCGCAGAAACCGTTCCCTAGAGGGTCTCCAGACTAATGTCCAGAGGTTGAAGACTTTCAAGGCCAAATTAGTTGTCTTCCCAAGACGTGCTCGCAAGTTCAAGGTATCATTGCCTGTTGCTTCACTTATACTGATAACTGTGGTTATTTGTTTATGTCCTATATGATCTTTGCTTGACATTTTGGCTGTAGGCTGGTGATTCTGCTCCCGAGGAATTGGCAACGGCCACTCAAGTCCAAGGTCCTTACATGCCCATTGCACGCGAGAAGCCAACTGTTGAGCTTGTTAAGGTCACAGATGAGATGAAGTCATTTAAGGCCTATGACAAGCTGCGCATGGAGCGGGTGAACAAGCGCCATGTTGGTGCCAGGATGAAGAAGGCTGCAGAGGCTGAGAAGGAAGAGAAGAAATAGTGAGTTCTAGCTGATTGTTGATGCCTGCATTGTTTTTTTTTTCTTTGCTCATTGGTTTCGTGTCTAATTACTGGGTTTTGTCTGAACCCAGTAATTGTGGTAGCAATTGTAATATCAGTGTTAAGCTGTCTGAATTTTGGGATATGTTGATTATCTGTTTGGTTTGCGTTCTGTGTCCTCGCCCTTAACATTCCTATGTTGGCTCTCTACATATTTGAATGGTAGTGTCATTATAGTGCTACTTTATCAATAACTTGATTCATTCATAGCTGTGACTTTTGGATGATGCTTAACTTCTCGAAAGCAAGGTCAAATTAGAATCTCCACATGGAGTAAACCTGGTTACCTGCAATCTCGTTCACTAACTATAGATATTGATAAATTTCGATAGCATGGGTTGGTTAAAGCAAATTGAGATCGAACCAATTTTAAACATTATTTAATAAAAGGAGATTTGGTGAGAAATCCACCGATTAGAACCTATCTGCGTTAAATCCTTGAGGAAGTCTTTTTGCTTGAAAATGATGAATTTGTTATTAATGATAACCTTTTCAAGGAAGATTTTTTTTTCATCTCTTCACCATCTGTTTTGTTGTTTCTTCACTAATTTTGAGATCTCTCTAATTTTATTCTCCCTCTATTTTTATCCACTAGCTATTAGGAGTGCAGCAAAGATGAGTTGGGCGTGTTAGACAGTCAATTTTAGTTCAACCTTAGGTATATAATTTTTAACTTTAATTCTAACCCTATATCGGGTTCAGAGACTCAACTTGACCACTGCCCGAGTTTAATTCGGACGGGCTCGGACTGAATTTGGGTTAACGATTTCAGGTTAATTTTGGCTTACTTTACATGTTAAGTTTGGGTTGAATTCGAGTTGAACAAAAAATAAACTTATTGTTTTAAAACTGATACATATCTATATTACTTTAAAATATCAGTATACATGAAAAATATTTTTTGTCAATTTTACCCTCTAAACTATAACTATGTCATTATTGTCCTTCAAAGTTAAGGTCACACTAATTTTATTTTTTTCTTTTACCTTCAAGCAATTATATAAAGACAATTATATCATATTTTCTAATTTAACTCTTAGACCATTTTATTTTAAAAGTAAATGAATAAATATATGTATATATATATATTGAATTCTAAATGTCAATTATCTTTCAAATTTTTTATTTTTTTTATCTTTAAATAATATAATTAGGTCATTTTTATACATATTTTATATCTATACTATTTTAAAATATCAACATATGTAAAAAAATATTTTTTTTTCACTTCTAACCTCCAAAAAAATAAATATATCATTTTTATCCTTCAAAATTAATGTTATACTAAACCTAATTAATATTTTTCAGCCGTTAGAAGTTAGAATACCTAGTCCTCTCTTGCGTATTTACCACTCGATGAACAAGAAGCCTCTCTCTCTCTCTCTCTCTCTCTCCTATGTATTCAACATTCAATGAAGAACAAAAAATTACGCTACCTCTATTCTCCTTCCCGAATTACAGTATGTTTTGTTCACATGATTTGATTAAGTCGGAAGCCAGTGGCTACTGTAACTTCAACAGGTACCTTAGCCATTGGCCGCTTTATTCCCTTCGGTCTCGAATCAGAATTTTTTGTGCTTGTATTCATTCATCTGCAAAGGACCCACTGTTTTTGAATATTTCAGTAAAAAGGTAAAAGTTGATTTGGCCTTGGGGATATCTTCTCCGGCAGTGTCAACTACTATTTCTAGTGTAATCGGTAGCTGTGACTCTCTCTCTCCAAAGATGAAAACACTAGAAAATGTTTTAATATATGAAGCTAAAGCTTTCTAAACTACTTCGGTTTCCATTTTCATTTTCTTTACGAAAACAATTGTGCTATAAGACCATGTTTTCTGGTTGTGATTTGTTTTCACAAATTTGACACAATTATGATAGAAATTGGTGCAAAGAAAAACAATGACAAGAAGTGCATGCATTCAATTGTTGTCAAATGTCATTAGTGATTTTTGCTCCGACTTCAATCAGGTTGTTGTATCTGGGTTGGACTCTAATTTTATAGACGATTTTATTTTCTATCATAAACGGATTTTGGACGAAGAAGAAAAGTATTGAGGTTTCTTCATTAAGAGCGTCGATGATCACAAAAAATAAAGTTTCTCGAGGAAGTAAGTTTCGGTTATTTCATTTTTTTTTAGCAAAGTTATTGGGACCTAATTTGTTGACCTAATTCACTATGACTTTTGGATTAACTGTAGGGGCCAATGAACATTGGAACTTGGTGTTGATCCAATAGTTCTACTGCAGCCATGTCATTATGTCATCAAATTATGTCAGATTTTTAGGTTCAAATAATATTACTCCTTTTTTTTTATTGATTAATCTGTTGTGTTTTTTGAGGTGGTTAAGGTCTAGAGGCATTTCTGAGTCTTTTGCAATTCCCATGTGGGTTTATGTTATAGAAAGAAACAGAGTTTATGGATATCCTTGTAGTATTTCTCTTTTAAAATCAAATTGGTTCATATGTTGGTGTATGGATACCGGGATAGTATTTTATGTTGATAGTGTTTTTTAATTTCTTTTGCTGGGTCACCCTATCTCTTTGGTATAATAGTTCCAAAGGCAGCAATCACAGTTGAGGCAATAATTGGTTTTGAAGAACATACATTACATCCCACAGTATATTTTTCTTATCATATGTTATGTGTGTTCCACATGGTAATTGTTGAACCAGCCGAAAGCTCTCCAACACCCATAAAACCAAGCTTGGTGTGTTGGAGGTCACTGGTTACCCTAATGGTCACCCCCCCCCCCATTATTGGACCTCTATGTACATACTGTTCAAAATAAAATTTGATGTGTTGAGTATTTGTGCTTTCAAATTGCAAGTTCGAGTAAGTAACCTTATTTGCCAGAGGAATTGTTGTTTTTATGTTTAATATAGGTTTTTCCCAATTGTTTCAACAAATCTCATGCGTTGTTGATTTTCTTATGACAACAAGGATATAGCTATCTTTGTTTGTCTTATACTTGGCCATTTTGCATCCGTCAAACAATCTATTCAAGTTAATGCATGGATTTTTTTTTTTTTTGATATCTAATTAATTTGCATTGCATTTTTTTTCATTATGTTTTTTTTCTTTGTTTCATAATTTATTTTCTTAAAATAATTCATGTGCAACGTACTTGTGTACTAACTAATATTCACCTAAATTCACCTAAGATAAAGGAGGCTGGGAGAGGGAGGAGGCACAGGAGAGAGTAATCTAAGAGTGAGAGAGACTGAGAGTGAGTGAGGGTCTTGAGGAAGATGCAAACTTTAGATTAATCCTATGATAAAATTGTATTTATATAGTATTAATTTGGGTTAAACCCGATTATTAAATCCGGTTGAGCCCTATTTTAATATTCGGGTTCAACCCATGAACCCGATGTTTCAATCCGAGACCCGTTCAAATTGAATTCGGGTTGAGATTTTTTGACCTAAGTCCAACTCAAGTATTAAAAATCTTAGCACAAGTCCTAATTTTTTTGGTTGAAATAGAGTTACCCCGCCCAAGTTGCACCCCTACTAACTATCATCCTAATCCCAAACCTGGCCCCCGACCTTAGACACCCGACCCAACTTGACCTTAGCGAATTAGTGTTTTTTTTTTTTGTATTAGTGTGTATTTTATTTAGTGTATTAGTATATATTTATATTAAAAAATTTAATTATTTTAAGGATTATTGAGTTTAACTCAATCAATTATAATTCAACTAATTATAACATATTTATTAAATAAATTAAAAGCAAATTAAATTTATTTTAGACTAAACTTATTTTAAATCAGCTCATAGCCAAACCAATATACTCATTCGCCACCTCCCGTCCCACCGAACCTAATAAAAGGAAATGGTGGACTTGGACGTGCTATAAGATCGGACGGCTTGAAAGTCGACGCCTGGGCCTGACCGTCCTATCTTACGATCAAACAGATTTTCAACTTTCCAATAGATGTCCCGCTTGGCCCACAGACTCTCTCTCTCTTTAAACTTCAACTTTAAAAGTTCAACGGCTGCATACAATAATTTATTGTAAACACTTGGATCACGAGGAGTCACGGCTGCATACAGCTCTTTTTCTCCCCCCACCTGCTCTCTCCTTTCTCAATCATTTGTTATTTGTTCTTCTTTCATGAATTCTATTTTCAAGCAATAGCAGCAGCAAAAAAATGGCTGCCAATATTGGATCCTTGAGGCGAAGTTTTGCAGAGAGAAGCAGAGAAAGGTTGCTATCCAGAAAAGGGTATTCAGAATTAGGATTGGGTGAATCTTATGGTGGTGATGAAGGTCTCGGATGCGGTTGTATTCGATCAGTTGGCGATAAATTTACAAATTTTTGGATTAGTGTTCGAGAAAATGCTGTTAAAGCATATAAAATGGGTCGCTCTGATCCTCGAAAAGTCATATTTGCAGCTAAAATGGGATTGGCTCTCGCGCTCGTTTCGGTTCTCATATTCATCAAAGAACCACTCAATTATATTGGGCAACACTCCATCTGGGCGATCCTCACTGTCGTCGTTGTTTTCGAATTCAGCATAGGTAATCCACATTTTTTTTAATTATATTCATTGAATTTGATTTCTTGCTTTGCCTTCTTTGATTTTCATTTACACGAGCATGTGTTTATGATTATATGTAGGAGCAACACTTAACAAAGGATTTAACCGCGCTTTGGGGACGGTGTCTGCCGGAGCACTTTCTCTGGGCATTGCTGAACTATCTGTGTTGGCTGGAGATTGGCAAGAAGTTGTTATCGTTTTCAGCATTTTTATGGCAGGTCAGAATCTTAGTACGTAGTATCAATCAGTACCCTTCTACATTAATCACATTTTCTTTGTATATGATGCTCAAATTGTCTGTTTTATAAGCTTGCTTCTTGGTGCATAAGAATTCCTTTTCACATTTGGGATCTTTTTTGTTGTGTGGATTTTAGGGTTTTGTGCAAGTTATTTGAAGTTGCACCCGTCGATGAAGCAATACGAATATGGGTTTCGGGTTTTCCTGTTGACATTTTGTATCGTCTTGGTATCGGGGACTTCAAATTTTATCCAAACTGCTGTTTCTCGGTTCTTGCTAATTGCTGTTGGAGCTGGTGTGTGTTTGCTTGTTAATATCTGTGTTTATCCCATTTGGGCTGGGGAAGATTTACACAAATTGGTGGTGAAAAATTTTAAGGGTGTTGCTACTTCCTTGGAAGGTTAGATTAATATTCCCAACTAGTTTGCCTTTTATTTTTGTCAGTTGATTTGATATGCTTGATCGAGTCCCATGTGCTTTTGCGCAGACTGTGTTAATGGGTACTTGAACTGTGTTGAATATGAGAGGATCCCTTCAAAAATTCTAATCTACCAGGCTTCTGATGATCTTGTTTATAAAGGATACAGATCTGCTGTGGAGTCCACAAGCCAAGAGGATTCCCTTGTAAGCTACTGCTTATGGAAATGCTTTATCTTAGGTTATATGGTACACAGAAATAATTTAGTTTCAACTTTTTTCAACAGTTAAACTTTGCTGTATGGGAACCACCTCATGGCCGTTACAAAATGTTCAACTATCCTTGGAGTGACTATGTTAAAGTTAGTGGTGCATTGAGGCATTGTGCATTCATGGTCATGGCAATGCATGGGAGTATACTCTCACAAATACAGGTGAAATTTTCTTGGCTGTCTTTAGAGTTGTAGACATTATCATTTTTTTAGTTTCTTATGCTACTGCTTTGGCATTCTACTCTAACATAGCGATGATAACTGGCATGTTCCTGCAACATTAGATGCCGGTTGGCAATCTTATAGTATCTATTTAATTGCCGTTGGTGTGTTTTGTATGTTGCTCAGGTATCTTCCCTTATTATCTATTCAACCCCTTTTTTGATTAATTATTGTGGTGGCTTGGCTAGAATGAACTAAGGAACCAACTGTACTTGATGGCAACTGCAGAATGGTTACTGACCCAAACATTTTCATGTCCATACGTTGTAGTACATGTGTGTGCATGCATAACTACCAAATTGTAAAATTTTTGGGTCAGTGGTGTTGCTATCCCACCTCCTATAGACACCCAGCCCCCAACAGAAAAACGAAAAAAAAGGCAAAATAAATTGATTCTGTCAATATTTATTACTAGGTAATCATCAGTATGCTAACTATGTAATCCTTCTCAGGCTAGCCTAAACTTCTTCTGTCTTACATAAAAGTTTGCAATATAACACCCTCACTTTGTCAATCTCTCACACACAGATACACTGACATTTACAAGATGATGAAATAGTCGGTACACATATACTTGTAGTGATTAGTTGTTTCTTTGAAATGGGTAAAATGATGGATGTGTTTGATCTTTCTTCTTCATCCTTCTAAAACCAAATTGAAAAGGAAAGGAAATTTTTGCACCTGAATGACACCTGAATACCTGATGTGAATAATTTTCTAAGCACCTAACACTGCTGGCATAAACAATTTTGCAATATTCTTGGCTTGGACAAAACTAATATTAGATGTAATGGTACAAAAGATTGTTCTGGTGTAGAAATATGTAATGGCTAATGTGCAGAAATATATCTATATTGAGTTTCATTGGGCTTGTTGGTCAGCATTTTACCTGAACAAAATTTGGCTTGTGCTGCCTTTATGTGTGCTTTGCATGTTTGTGTCTTTCTTTTGGTATGTGAGGGGTTTGATCATGCAGTACAGCTAATCATGATGATATCCTCATTTGATAATGAATTTATGGACAGCAACTTTGCATCCTGTATTAAAAAATAAAAGTAGTATCATTGCACAAGGCTCCCACCTATAAGGGTGTTTGGAGAGGTAGTGATAGCCTTAACTTTTTCCGAAGAGGCTGATTTCTGAATTTGAACCAGAGACTACCGCTTAGCAGTGCTTATCATTATTCCGAATGTTACCTCTTGTGCCTCGTTGAGACTTTAGATGAGTTATGTACGGTGATGCAGTTGGAGTCTATGTATGACCTCTTTTTTCTTTATGCTTCACAAAAGGGAAAACTTAATATTTTTCTTTAGTGAATTATCTGGTACATTATGTGATTCAAAATCAAAGGTGTGAAAGCCAATATAGCTGCATGCATGGAAATGGAATCTTGCGAACTTGTTACCCAAAATGATGTATATTCTGTGGTTCTAGTCATCTCTATTTCCCTTCCTAATTCCATATGGACATAAGTATGCTTCTATGACCATTTGCTTGTCCAAGTAGTTGAATGATTACATTTTATTTTTTGGGGGTTTCTTTTGGTTTTTTAATGATTTACAGATTGGTATATTGGGCTAAGTCTTTTTGCCTCTTTCTTATAGGCAGCTTCTGAATTAAGACAGGCGTTTAGGAACGAGATTCATAAGGTTGGCACTGAAGGAGCTAAAGTGTTGCATGTGCTTAGAAACAAAGTAGAAAAGATGGAAAAATTAAGCCCTGGTGACTTGCTCCATGAAGTGCATGAGGCTGCAGAAGAGTTGCAAATGAAGATAGATCAAAAATCATACCTTCTGGTCAATCCTGAGATCTGGGAAAGTGGAATACGACCTAAGAAATTTGAAGACCTGGATAACTTGGAAGAACTAAAGGACAATGAAAATAAAAATTTGGTGATAAACTCCCTCAGTGAAGCAAATCTCAACCTGAGATCAGCTCAGACATTAAGAAACTGGGATCCTCAGAATCCAAACATGAGCACCAATGTTTCTGTGTCACAATTGGGCTCCTCAGAAATCATGTTAAAGCAGCAGACACAATGGCCATCACGTCTCTCAGTTTTCGGTGATACCATTCTCAATGAACGTGAAGTAAAAACTTATGAAAGTGCAAGTGCATTGTCATTGGCAACTTTTACTTCCTTGTTAATTGAGTTTGTTGCAAGGCTTCAAAATCTTGTTGACTCCTTTGAAGAGCTTAGCCAAAATGCAAAATTCAAGGAACCTGTTGACCCAACCAAATCAAAAGAGGTGGTTAGTTTCTGGACCAGGTTGCTAAAGTGTATTTGCTTCAAGGATTAAATTCCTGTTTTGTTACAGGTCCAAGATCATTAGGTTTGACCTTTATCCATTCAGTGGCTTCTTTAGTAGGTTTGAGGTTTGTGACACCATGAAACTATTACGGCTGGATGGAAGCCATTCTCTCCCATAGGTGACCAAGTGTTGCTGTTGAACATTGTGTGACAATCTTGTGGACATGATTTATTCATCTGGTTCAGAGGCAAAGGAGGACTAAGAGCTCCCAATTTTGCCTATTTTAAAGCCCATGCAGCAAATTTGGTGGGCCAGAGAAAAAGAATAAAACAAAAATGGGGGGAAATTAAGCTGCACCAAGTATTCTGAGAATGTTTTTATCGATTTCCCTGTGTAGTATATGTGCACATGCTTACTTGAGGAAACGACACAAAGGGCAAAATATCATCGTCCTTGTATCCTTTTTTTCCTTTAAATTTTCTGAGTCTTCCCCTTTTTTTTTTTAAGGTTATGAATTAGACTACCTTGTTGTGTGGATCATGTGTAGAAAACACACAAACTTTCGCTACGCTGTGGAAGTGATGGAAATGTTATTATTAGTTAAGATAACTGTGTTTTTTTAGCTGTGGGAGAATGATTTCCTTGACTGGTTTTGTCTCAGAACAATATATGCTAATTGCTTGTCTTTTGAGTCTATGTTTTAACTAGTACAGGAGTCATTCTGCATGTTTCTAATTTTTTAGTGGGATTCAATACAGCTTTCTAAAAGGATTATGCTAAATTTGGCTCTTTTTTTGGGAGGATCATTGAACTTCTCTACTCAGATTCCCATTACTATTCTTAGCCAAATGATCATGAATACCATTACTCAATATCCAATTACCTCCAAAGCTCATATACAAGTACCTCAAAGTTGCAAGCCATTTCATATCTCATTTATTCATATTCCCTACTAGACCTAAATGGTAACTATTGTCTGCTTTAATGTATAAAAAATAACATACTTTTGAGGTTAGTATCATCATGAAACTAGTATCGAATCAAAAGGGCAAGATCAAGGTCGAATAGACGTACTTTTTTTTTCTGGGTCAAGGCATAACCACACTCTTCAATATGGAAAAATAATACACTTTTAAGCTTAGTATTATCATAAAATTAAAACCTAGCCAACCATTAAACGTCATTTTTATTATTATATTATCCCAATTAATTTTTATCCTTAGTTATCATATTATCATTCATTTGGCTGCATAATCATTTTTTTTATAATTTTTATAGTTAAAAATAATTTTTTATAATAAAAATTAGGAAAAATTTCAATCACACCCCCTCTAATTTCTAAATCTTCAATGACATCTCTTCTAGTTTATATTTAAACATCACAAACACCCCCTACCATTGAACTACCATTTATAACAAAAAATATTAATCTAAAATACTAAAAATACCCCTACATAAATCTCAAGTAATTTTTTTACATAAAATTTTATTAAAATTCGAGCTGATTAAAATTTATTTTTCTACATATTAAAATTTGAATCAATTAAAATTCGATTGAAGTTGAATAAATTTTATTTTTTTAATGTATTAAAATTCGAACCCATTAAAATATATTTTTTTTATATATTGAAATTGAGTCGATTTGAACTCTACTCGAGTTGTTAGTGTCGATTAAAATTCCTTTCGAGTCGACTTATTAAAATTCGTGTCAATTAAATTTTGATTTATTAAAATTTGAGTCGATTAAAATTTATATTTTTATGTATTAAAATTTGGCTAATTAAAATTCAATACGAGTTGATTAAAATTTGACTTTAGTCGATTAAAAATAATTTTTAATTGGCTCAAATTTTAATATGTACAAAAATAAATTTTAATTAACTTGAATCGAATTTTAATTCACTCAAAATTTTAATACTTAAAAAAAATTAAAAATATATAAGGGGTCTCATTGAAGATATACATACTTAGAGGGAGTGTGGTTGAAGTTTATCCTCAAATATATCATGGGCAATTTAATAAATTTGCATTCTAGTTAAACATTTTAATCTAATAAAGGGTATCATTGAAGATTAAAAAACTAGAGGGGTGTCTTTGAAGATATGGTAAACTAGAGGGGGTGTAATTAAAGTTTTTCCTAAAAATTACAATCGATAGAATCAATGTCAAAATTCTATGAATTTCTAACTCATCTGCTATCATTTGTCCACCACAACGTCATCTAACAACTCTTTACACACCAGTCTTCATATATAAATTTTAAATATTATTTGATAAAATTTAATATTGATTGAATAAATTTGATAAATTTAAATACTAATTTGGTATTAATTTGATAAAATTAATATTAATTCAGTGTTGATTTGATAAAGCGTAATGTTAATTGAATAAATTTAAATGTTGCTTTAGTAAAATTAAATGTTCATTTGGTGTTAAATTAAATAATTGACATTAATTTGGTAAGGTAAAATGTTAAATTAATGAAATTTAATATATTAAATTTTAATTTAATAAAATTGAATATCAATTTAGTGTTGATTTGATGAACCTAAATGTTAATATAATAGAAATAAAATTAGTGCATTGAAATTTCAGAATTTGGAGGAGGTATTGTTAAAGATATGTCTATTCAGAGGGGGTGTCATTAAAGTTATATTTTTTTTTACGAGGGGTGTGAATAAATTTTATCCTATAAAGGAGTATTTTGGTAAATTAATGATCTCCGTTAACTTCGTAACCCCCGACAAATACTAATAAGGGGTGACAGTGAAGTTTAATAATCATAAGGGACAGTTATTAAATTTAGATCTAATTACAGAGGATGTGGATAAAAAATTTCCTTATATTTATCGACTCTAGAAAATCTTGAATTGTGGTGAGGGAGGATTGTGTAATTTTTTTAAAACAAAAACTAAGTTCGGGGGGGTATCTGTAATTTTATACTAAAAAAAAAAAAAAGAGAGAATCGCTGGACAAAGATTAATTGGAGGGAGCGTTAAACTTATGGCGGTTAAACTCTTGCAAATATTTTTCAAATTAGGAAAGAAGAGCAATTAAACAACTAGCCGTTAAAAACGCCTAACTAATATTTATTATCAAATTCCCTCTATCAAAACCACCGACTCTGTCTCGCGCTCTCTTTCTGTCACTCGCTCTCTTTTCATCTCTCTTCGTCTCCTCTCTTGCTCTCTGTTCCTCAGTCTTGCAGTCTCTATCTTGCCGCCGGCACTCCTGCGAAACCTTCAACTGCAAAACCTTCGACGCCCAATATTTATTATAAAAATTCCTCCTTTCAAAACCCACCGACTCTGTCTCTCGCTCTTTCTCTGTCACTCGCTCTCTCTCTGTCACTCGCTCTTTCTTCGTCTCCTCTCTCTCTGTGTCGCAGTCTCTCGCTCCCTGTTCCTCAGCCTCGGGGTCTCTCTCTTGCCGCCCCTTAACTTGCAAAAAATCACAGGCCAGCAACACAGACGAGGATTTGATTGAACTACCACAACTTCGGGATTGGTTTGGCACCTTAAAGAATCCAGGTTTACTCTTTCTTATCTCTCTCCATCCCGTTGATTTAATAATGAATTTGTTTATTGTACATTAGTATTTCTTGCTCAATCAATTTCATGTAATAAAAATTGAATTTTGGGAAAATCTCAGCCACACCCTTCTAGTTTACCATATCTTCAAGGACACCCTCTATTTTCTGAATTTTGAATGACACCCCTTTCAGATTAAAAGTGTTAATTAAAATACAATTTTTAATTACTTAACCAAATTTCAGTTGCAGTATCTGAAAATATGGCTTGAAATTTTCTTTTTTATTTACAAAAGCTCTTAAACTCTCACCGTAATTGTTTAGTTCAATAGGAAAATGATGTTCTTATACACATTTTAATTTTAGTACTCTCACTTACAATTTTATATAATTAGATACTTGCTTTAACTAATAAAATTTAGCCCAAAAAAACAAATAAAATAAAAAATATGGTTAAACTTGGTTTAAGATTTATCAATGATTGTCCAATAAATAGGTTAAGGGTTATCTTATTTGGTAGTTCGGAGTAATCGAACCAGTTAATTAATCAATGTCTATGCCCACATGAGTTGACCAAACCTACACTTGGATCGTTAATTAGTGAGCTCCCCAACTCAACTTTGAGTGGTATGTCTCTTGTTTTCTTTAAATAATGGACTATATTTGTTGTGCTTTGTACTTATTGTTTATAAGTTTTAAACAACCACTCCAATTTGACATAATTATACGTTGCCTTATGAGACTTCCATTTGTATGGTTTTACTATATGTTGTATGTGCTTACTTCCATGCCGTTGAATCTAGCATGTCTTTCCATTTTCATTGCTATTGTCATTTTTATTTTTTTATGCTAAAAATACTATAAAACATTAATTGCATGCTCAAATGAATTTCATTACTCCTCAACTAGGTGTAAAAGTCATTTTAAGATTATTATAAGTATATGTGAAGAAGCAAAAAAATAGTGGCTATATGAATACCTCCACCACTTACCAATAGGGATGTTGGTTTTATGTTAAACTTATTGGTAAGTGTTAGAGGGAAGCATCAAGCTGGATGTCAGGATATTCACCTAGAGGAATTTACTTTGTTAGATATTGTATGAGTTTTACTACTTTTGGGAACACGTTGAGGAGGTTGAATGAAGATCTGGTTGGATAGGTAATAAGTTCAATATATTACTCTAAAACTTAAATAACCATAGTTGTTCCTAAAAAAATTAAACAAAAAAGAGAAAGAAGACAAAAAATTAAGAGATACAAATAAGAGGTAGAATGTAGATGTTATTGTGTAGGTATTTTATTTGTTATCCTTTTTGGTACATGAGTTACATAAGTTATCATTGTGGGATTGGACACCAAGTTGCTTTAAGCTTTGAAAAATTTCATGTGATCTAATAAGATTATATTATAAAGTTGCTAGTGATTTTAATTTCTTAATGTACCTAAATCTCGACAAAAAAATATGCCTAAATAAAGTTTTATTTTTTGATAAGGAATGAACCACAACAATTTCATCATAATAGTGATGGATTTTTAGAAAGCATTGGAGTGTAATTTCTGTTACATGAAGCAAGCTATTCAAATGCAAACATTTGAAAAATATATTAGAGCAATGATAATCGTTAAATTCCACTTAAAACTAGATTAAAAAATGCAAACTAAAATTTAAGGTTAAGGGAAGACATTAAAATGGATGGGCTTATTTGTATAGAGTCATAATTTCAAATTTTCAACACATTCAATTCGTTTATTCTTGTCAAATAGGTTGCGTTTCGGTTAGCTCGAAAATGGGATGAAAACACAGTCGAAAAAGAAAAAAAAATAGAAACATGTGGAAACATATGAGAACATAATTTAAAATCTCTATATTGCAAATACATAAGCTTAACAAGTGATTAATTGAACATATTTATTGTCTTGAGCACTCACTTATGCTAAATAACATTAAGTTGGGGGAGGAAAAAAAGAATATTAAGAGGCGAAAGTCATTTCAACTAATGTCAAACACTTGATATTTATCAAATAAAAACACTAATAGGATATTAAGGTTTTATAATACAAATGAAGTGTTTATGAGTATCATATGAAAGTACTCACAATACAAAGTTACATCCATTTTGCTATGGAGTGTTGAGCAGGCTCATAAATTAGTGCAGGCTGTAGGTAGTCACTAAGAGAAGTTCCACATGTGGTATAAATATGTTGACAATAGCTAGCCCAGCTCATATAGTGACGATAATATGCATCATACTTTGGTTGAGCTCAAACTCAAATTTAGTTGACTCTGGCTGTGCAGAGCTGGCTTGCACAAATCAAGTAAGCATCTGTCCTCCTCTTCTTCACTCTATTTCTCTTCTCCATCTCTTCTTCCGTCTCTTTCTTCTCTGCTTCATAAGATGTGAGTAAGGCTCAAACTCATATAGTGACGATAATATGCATCATACTCTGGTTGACTCTGGCTGTGCGGAGCTAGCTTGCACAAATCAAGTAAGCATCTGCCCTCCTCTTCTTCACTCTGTTTCTCTTCTCCATCTCTTCCTCTTTCTCTTTATTCTCTACTTCATAAGATGTGACTAAGACGAAGGAACCTCACTCTGCCTCTCTCTTTCTTCAATGATTTTATGTTTCTCCCTGTTGAAGAGCAACTAGTGGGCTCAAGGAATCTCCCTTTTTGCGGGTGCTTACTTGCACAAGTCAAGTAAGCATCCGTCCTCCTCCTCTCCATCTCTTCTCCTCTTCCTTTCTTAGTTGCATAAAATGTGAGTAGGACGAAGGAATCTCACTCCACCTCTCTCTTTATTCAATGATTTTGTGCTTCTCCATGCCAAAGAGTAACAAGTGGGCTCAAGGAATCTCCTTTTTTACAGATGCTTACTTGCACAAATCAATTAAGTATCCATCCTCCTCTTCTTCACTTTTTCTCTTCTCCATCTCTTACTCTCTCTCTTTCTTCTATATTGCATAAAATGTGAATATGACAACGGAATCTCACTCTGCCTCTCTCTTTCTTCAATGACTTTTTTCCTTCTCTCTGCTGAAGAGCAACAAGTGGGCTCAAGGAATTTCCCCTTTTGTAGAAAAATTTGCTTTGTGTCGAATCACAGGTCTGTTTCGATGTTTCTCGAAACGACTTAAACCAAAGGTTGCTTCGACCGAAGCATGAGAATTCCCCATTTTCTCTATTGTTTCGTTTCGTGTTCTTAAAAAACTGAAATGTTTTGTGCGCCTTGGTCGGTTCGACATGCATTTTTCATCATTAGGGGTAGGACAGAGTATGATGTATATTATCGTCACTATATAAGTTTGGGCTAGCTATTGTCGACATAATTATACAACATATGGAGCCTCCATTGATTTATGAGCCTGCTCGACACTCTATAGCATAATGGATGTAGGTTTGTATTGTGAGTACTCTTATATGATACTCATAAACACTTAATTTGTATTATAAGGCCTTAATATCCTATTAGTGTGTTTATTTGATAAATATCAAGCGTTTGACATTAGTTGAAATGATTTTCGCCTCTTATTATTCTTTTTTTCCTCCCCCAACTTAATGTTATTTAGTATAAGTGAGTGTTAAAGACAGTAAATATGTTCAATTAATCACTTGTTATGTATTTGCAATATAGAGATTTTAAATTATGTTCTCATATATTTCCACATGTTTCTAATTTTTTTTTCTTTTTCGACTGTGTTTTCATCCAATTTTCGAGCTAACTGAAACAGTACACCGAAACTCATTTTTTATCCTTGATGGGGTCCTCGAATTCCTCAAATATAGAAATCTAACCTATTTGACAAGAATAAACGAATTAAATGTGTTGAAAATTTGAAGTTATGACTTTATACGGATAAGTCCAAGCCATTTTAATGCCTTCCCTTTGCCTTAAATTTTAGTTTGCATTTTTAATCTAGTTTTAAGTGGAATTTAACGATTGTGATTGCTCTAATATATTTTTCAAATGTTTGCATTTGAATAGCTTGCTTCATATAACAGAAATTACATTCCAATGTTTTCTAAAAATCCATTGCTATTATGATGTAATTGTTGTGGCTCATTCCTTATCAAAAAATAAAACTTTATTTAGGCACATTTTTTTGTCGAGATTTAGGTATATTAAGAAATTAAAATCAATAGCAACTTTATAATATAATCTTATTAGATCACATGAAATTTTTCAAAGCTTAAAGCAACTTGGTGTTCAATCCCACAATGATAACTTATGTAACTCATGTACCAAAAAGGATAACAAATAAAATACCTACACAATAACATCCACATTCTACCTCTTATTTGTATCTCTTAATTTTTTGTCTTCTTTCACTTTTTTGTTTAGTTTTTTTAGGAACAACTATGGTTATGTAAAGTTTTAGAGTAATATATTGAACTTATTACCTATCCAACCAGATCTTCATTCAACCTCCTCAACGTGTTCTCAAAAGTAGTAAAACCCATACAATATCTAACAAAGTAAATTCCTCTAGGTGAATATTCTGACATCCAGCTTGATGCTTCCCTCTACCACTTACCAATAAGTTTAACATAAAATCAACATCCCTATTGGTAAGTGGTGGAGGTATTCATATAGCCACTATTTTTTTGCTTCTTCACATATACTTATAATCATCTTAAAATGACTTTTACACCTAGTTTGAGGAGTAATGAAATTCGTTGGCGCATGCAATTAATGTTTTATAGTATTTTTAGCATAAAAAAAATAAAAATCACAATAGCAATGAAAATGGAGAGAATTCAACGGCATGGAAGTAAGCACATACAACATATAGTAAAACCATACAAATGGAAGTCTCATAAGACAACTTATAGTTATGTCAAATTGGAGTGGTTGTTTAATACTTATAAACAATAATTACAAAGTACAACAAATATAGTCCACTATTTAAAGAGACATACCACTCAAAGTTGAGTTGGGGAGCTCACTAATTAACGATCCAAGTGTAGGCTTGGTCAACTCATCTGGGCATAGATATTGATTGATTAGCTGGTTCGATTAATCCGAACTACCAAATAAGATAACCCTTAGCCTATTTATTGGACAATCATTGATAAATCTTAAACCAAGTATAAACATATTTTTTATTTTATTAGTTTTTTTTGGGCTAAATTTTGTTAGTTAAAGCAAGTTTCTAATTATATGAAATTGTAAGTAAGAGTGCTAAAACTGAAATGTGTTTAAGAGCATCATTTTCCTATTTGAGAGTTCAATAGTTTTGTTGTAAATAAAAAAAAAGCCAGATATTGTACTGAAATTTGGTAAGTAATATCCATTTAAGTAAATTTCTCTAGGATAGGTGAATATCCTACTCTATTCTGTTTTTTCGATGATTTTTCTTCTTTGTTGAGATATTTTTGGTCTGCTATTGGTGAAGTTAATGATTACTTAAACATACATGGTTAATCTAGTGGTGAGTTTTGTGTGTATATATTTTATCGATTTTTGTATTTGTATTTATGTGTATAGTTTATCTGTGTTTTACAATGTGTATCAGTGTGTTATGTATTTTTCTTTTTATGAATGATTTTTTGTGTGTATGTCTTCATATGTACAATCAGTGGGTTTTACTACGTGGTGTATTGTTGTATAATGTCTGTATATTTTCCTTTTAGTGTGTTATAGTATGTGCTTCTTATGTGAAATAATATGTTTTCTATGTGGATTAATTTATTTTTTTTATTATGTGTATCTTTGTGTATTGTGTACTTTTATTTTATCAATGTATCTTTTTTGTACACTTTTTGTGTGTTTTTCAATGTATTAGTGTGTTGTGTATTTTCTTCTATCAATGTATCTTTCTAGGCTTGTTTATCAATGGATATTATTCATGTCCTTGTAGTGGAGTTAATATTAATATGAGCGCATACTAGGGAGAGAGCCATAATTTTACTCTCAATTTCTCAACCACATCTATATCAGAAACTATAGATTTAAATTTTTAGTTCTCCTGCAGATAAAATTTGATTTATATGTTCTTTTGTATTCACTTGATGGTCAATTTTATATCAACATATGCAAGTTATAGGTGAATATTCTGCTTTCTTCTCTTTCTTCAATGATTCTTCTTATTTTTCTTTGTTGAGATGTTCTTTGACATGTTTGTAGTCTGTAATTGATGTTGTTAATGATTACTTGCACATGCATGATTACCTAGGTAGTGAGTTTGGTGTGTATATATTTTATGTTTTATCAATGATTGTGTTTGTATTTTCATGTGTATAGTTTGTCTGTGTTTAAAAATGTGTATCAGTGTGTGGTATGTATTTTTTTTTATCAATGATATTTTGTGTGTATGTTTTCATATTTAAACTTTGTGAGTTTTACTATGTGGTGTATCGTTGTATAGTGTATGTGTATATCTTTTGGTGTGTTATGGTATGTGTTTTTTATGTGAAACAGTGTATTTTTATTTTGTATATCTCTGTGTGTACTGTATACTTTTTATCAATGTATTTGTACACTTTGTATGTGTGTTTTTGTGTATTAGTGAGCTATGTATTTTTCTTCTATCAATGCATCTTTTGGTGTGTTATGATATCTACTTTTTATGTGAAACAGTATGTTTTTTGTATATTAATGTGTTTTTATTGTGTCTTTATGTGTACTGTGTATTTTTCTTTTATCAATGTATTTGTATACTTTAAATGTGTTTTTTTGTATATTAGTGTGTTGTATATTTTTCTTCTATCAATGCATCTTTTAGTGTGTTATGGTATATGCTTTTTATGTGAAACAATTTATTTTTTGTGTATTAATATGTATTTTTTTAATGTGTATCTCTGTGTGTATTGTGTACTTTTCTTTTATCAGTATATTTGTACACTTTGTGTGTGTTTTTCTAAATATTAGTGTGTTGTCTATTTTTTTTCTCTCAATGTGTCTTTGTAGGCTTGTTTTTGCATGCTTTATGTGTGTTCTTTGTGTTTATGATTGGATGTTATTTATGTCCTTGTGGTGGAGTTAATATTAATAAGAGCGCATACCGGGGAGAAAACCATAACTTTGCTCTCATTTGTCCCTGTGAAATCTATATCAGAAACTATAAATTTGAATTTTGAGTTCTCCCGCAAGTAAATATATGTTCTTTTGTATTCATTTGGTGATTAATTTATATCAAACATACGCAAGTTATTGGTGAATATCTTGCTCTCTTCGCCTTTTTTGATGATTCTTCGTCTTTGTCAAGATGTTCTTTGACATGTTTATGGTCTGCAATTGGTGGAGTTAATGATTACTTGTACATACACAATTACCTAGGTAATGAGTTTGGTGTGTCTATGTTTTATATTTTATCAATGATTGTATTTGTATTTTCATGTGTTTAAAAGTGTGTATCAGTGTGTTGTATGTATTTTTCTTTTATCAATGATTTTTTGTGTATATTTTCATATCTGCACACTGTGGTGTATCGTTGTATAGTGTATGTGTATATCTTTTGGTGTGTTATGGTATGTGTTTTTTATGTGAAATAATATGTTTTTATTATGTGTATCTCTGCGTATACTTTGTACTTTTCTTTTATCAATGTATTTGTATACTTTGTGTGTGTTTTTGCGTAGTAGTGTGCTGTGTATTTTTCTTCTATCAATACATCTTTTGGTGTGTTAAGATCTGTACTTTTTATGTGAAATAGTGTGATTTTGGTGTATTAATGTATTTTTATTATCTGTATTCTGTGTGTACTTTTCTTTGTCAATATATTTGTATACTTTATATGTATTTTTCTACATATTAGTGTGTTGTGTATTTTTCTTCTATCAATGCATCTTTTGGTGTGTTATGGTATGTGTTTTTTCTGTGAAACAGTTTATTTTTTGTGTATTAATGTGTTTTTATTATGTGAATCTCTGTGTGTACTGTGTACTTTTCTTTTATCATTGTATTTGTATATTTTGTGTGTTTTTCTATGTATTAGTGTGCTGTGTATTTTTTTTCTACCAATGCATCTTTGTTGGCTTGTTTTTGTATGCTTTGTGTGTGTTCTTTGTGTTTATCATTAGATGTTATTTATGTCCTTGGAATTAATATTAATAGGAGTGCATACTAGGGAGAAAACCAATTTTGTTCTCATTTTTTCCAATCAAATCTATATTAGAAACTTTAGATTTGAATTTTGAGTTATCCCGCAAGTAAAATTTGATTTATATGTTCTTTTGTATTCAGTTGGTGATCAATTTATATCAATATATGTAATTTTTGTGGTCGTTGCTTGGATCAGAAAGAAAGTGGAGATATAGAAAGGAGAAAAAAAATAGAATTGAGAGATCGTTGAGACATTCGTGGATTGTAATTGGTGAAGCTAATGATTACTCATTGAGAGATCTTTGTCCAATGCTCATTCCACTTCTGTCATTGATCATGGCCCTTCAGTTGACCGCTCAGCTCTCGTTGTCTCTAATAGCAACAATAGTGGTACTCATGGTGGTCGCGGGAGACGTAATGGAAGGCGTACACGTCCTCATGTATGTACTCATTGTAGTCATATCAACCACATTGTTGATTATTGTTAGAATTTATATGGCAAGCCATCCGGTATTACTAATTAGGTTTCCTATCCAGATGATCCTTCTCCCTTATATGCACCATCATCCCATTCAGTTGCTCTCGACTCTGAGATAGTTACTATTTTCATGAGTTGAAGTGTACGGATGATATAACTACTACGAATAGTAACCCGTGAACTGTAGTTGAAGAGAAACGAGAAGATGAAGAAGCAGTAGCAGAAGCAAAAACAAAAGCAAAATAATTTTTTAGACTACTAGGACTCTTTTAGATTAGATGTTATTATCTAAAATCTTAAGGTTTGGAATGATAGTTGATTTTCATCATCTCAATCTCAATGAAGCCAACTTGATTTCGCTAACTTGTGTAGAATTGTGGATTTTTAATTCACTCCTGAATAATTCGAATATGATTAGTTGATGAATTATTATCCTTAATGAGCCTTTTTTTTTAAACCCTAAATACAAAATTTCAGTATCTTCCCAAGAATTGATGAATTAGACGGGATTCCTTTGTATAGAATAACAAGTGGCAGGTCAATCTTCAAAAATTTTATTGTAAATGTGAAATACTTATACAAATAAAAATGTGGGACTGATAAAAAGATGCAAGGGGTCTTGTTCTTTGGAAGATCTATCTCGTGTTTGGTACTACATGATTCTACTATGCAAGAACTCCGAATCATTCTCTTGAAGCTCTTCCTCTTCATCATAAATGATCCGCTTGCCTCGAAATGACTTGGATCAATAGGGAAATGCCAATTCATTGGGCCTTTCAATACAATCAAATAGAAAGCCCCAAGGACTCCTACAATCTTCGTGATCTTCTCTATTTGATGAATGGGAAGTTTGTTTTAAAATCGTCTGCCCCGCACCCACCCCCACCCCCTAGTATATGCTTCAACAGGAATCACACAAGAGTAGATTAGAAACCTCTGGTAAAATGCCCGCCCGTAACCCAATAGTTCATTTTAGGGAAGTCGTGTTTTGGTTCTACAGTAGCAATTGGACACATTCTGTTGGATTCTGGTTTCATCTTTTGCATAATCAAATTACGACGCACATGCATGCGGAAACACATTCCTTATATTACTTCCCAGGAATGAGCATTGAACAAATACTTTAACATAGAAGTGATTTTAGAGAAGTAAAAAGTTTCCTTTTTTTTTTCTTTCACTTCTACTTATTGGCTTATTTAAGAGGTGAGGTGAAATTACTTTTGAATTATTTAAAAGTAATTTTAATAGGGATAACAAACACTACTTTTTTTATTTAAAGTACTTGCGAGAAAAGTAGTAAGTCCTAAAAACACTTTTCATAAGTCATCCTAACTTGTTTTTTAGCAGTTCTTGAACATGCGTTATTGCTTAAATTCGTTGACTATGATATATGTCTTAGATGCACGGATAATAACTCTTGTTCTCTTTTCCGGGAAAGTTTGTATGAAATTGTTGTGGTGTCAATTATCTAAAAGAGAACTTTGTTGTGTATTTGATCAGTGTATTGAAAAATTTAGTACCCAGTTAGATTGCCTTGACCATGGTATAAGTTGGGATCAACTGCCTGATGTGGTTGTGGATGTTAAGCATTCAAAAACATATCTCATCAACATACAAATATTGCGGTGAACAAGTTGGATGGATTGCTTAGCCGTGTTAATTATCTGCCGGCTAATCAATATCTTCTATGGAAAGAGGTGTGCTCACGATCCTTGTTCCTTCATGATATAGTAAGATATTATGATTTTCTGAGAGTATATGACATTTATGTTGAATCATTTGTTTTGCATTCTACCAGCAAAATTATATGAAGATTGGTGTAAAACAGGTATTACTTCAATCTCTAATCTCTGTAATTTGTGTTCATTCTGTTTCCTGAATTTAACCACCCCTAATGTTATTAATTTTCTTTGGAATGGCCTAAAATTTTAGTTCATAATCTTTTATTTGATGTTCTATCAAGGTACCTAAAAGTAGTGACAAATAAGGGTAGCATCAAACTCAATCTTCTTACTCTTCTTTTGTATCATTTATTGGCATCCATTTCTTAGTGCCGTTACCTTGCATAAGCAAATCTGTATTGTTTCCCACGAGGAGTGAATGGTTTTAGGAGCATTCTGCATTTGGTTGTAGAATGATTATCTTTTTCAGGTATTGCTGCATTTCTTAATTTATCTACCTATTCCTGTTTTAACTGGTGGGGGCTAGTGCTTTGGGGGTAAATTTTGAAGACCTCGTTGCACGTTACAGTGTAACTAAACTTGCCAAGTCTCAAATTTGGGTTACTTCTATGTCTCCAAAACATAAACATGACTAATAAGTTAAATTAATTCAAGAATGACTTATCGAGAACTTTTCTCTCAGGTTCAGTGGGTCTTTCTACATATCCTAATAGTTTGCATACGTATCTCTGTGCTCATGCCTGAAGTATCTCTTGAGTTGTCCTCAGCCTTTTGATATTTCAAAGTCCCATTACAGCTTCGGTTGAATGGACTCTGAGAGTTCAAGTGAGCTCTAACTTAAACAAAACGTGCATAATCCGTTTATGAACTGATGCATTATCTTATTATGTTCAAGTGAGCTCTAACTAAAACAAAACGTGCAGAATCCTTTTATGAACTGATGCTCTAAGTGAGGATTTTTATTCTTCCTAAATTGTTTGAGATCTGCATGCATTATCTTATGTTAATCGGAACCATTATTGTTTTTAAGACTAAATGTTACTGCAGTTTCGTCCTGCTGGAACACCTGCTGTTCCAGCACAGCAGGCACCGCCATATATTCCAGTGGTTTCTCAACAATTTCAGACGGTTGGGTGGGCAAATGTTGGAATGCCTTTTCACACTTGACAACTCCAGTTTTCTCAACTGGTGCTGCAACAACCTCCATGGCCCTGTCAGGCAGGACATGTTCTGCCTCTGCCACAGGCGCCACAACCAATTCCAGTGGCAGAAGTTCAGGAAAAGAGGCCTGTTATGCCTGTTCCATCAGAACCTCATCAAAATGCTCAGATTCGAAATTACTATCAACAATGCTTCAGCAAAATGGTCGAATTTCAAATACCTATCCACAGCCTCCACAAAATTCTCAGTTTCCAAATAACTATATGCCTGGTTTAGACAGCCCAAGAATGGCTCTCTCTTCATCATGTAACGTAATATTTTTAAGCACGTGGTTGGTTGTCTGCTTTAACCATCTGACAATGTCTTCAGCCCTTAACTTTACTAAATTCATCTGTTCAGTTATCCCTGTCATCCAGTGGCCAACTACAAGTGAATACAGATACCACAACTCAGTACCAGCCTATATCTCAGACAAAAGTGCTCATTCCTGCTGGGGTGCAGCCTTGGGTGTCAACTGGGAGCCAGAGCATCAACTGTGTTACACCTGTACAGCAAAGTGGTCAACAAAGCTCAGTTACCCCTGCCAGCATTCCAGTAAGAGTTGTCTGCATATAATTCTTTGCATCTTTTTCCATATTATGGAAAGTTTTCTTTTCTCCTTTGCAATTTCATTTCTATGCTGAATGCACAGAATGCTCAATAACATCTGCATCTTGTCGAATTTCAGGCAACAACGGCTCAGCCTTGCACCATTGTAAAGGCCCCATCAGACTGGATAGAACATACTGCAATGGGAAAAGGTATATGATTCTTTCAGGGTTCTTCATCTAGGTTTTCCTTTTTCAATCTGCACTGGTAGTAATCTTTTAGCAGCACAATTCACAAATTTCGACTGCTTGGCTTATGTAGAATCAATGCCACTCAGATTGCGTTGCGTTTAACGGAAACAAACTAAAAGTTATGAAAGCAATAATTGAGAGTTTTTTTTTTTGGTTGAAGGGAACTATAAAATCCAGAAAAAGGAATAAATATAACTATATTAGATGCTCAAAATCCAGAATAGATCTGTTATTACTGGTTGGGAAAAAACTCTTATTTATGTGGGAGAAAGTCCAATTTGTTTGTGAACTTCTAGGGTGAGGGCATGGAGGATGAGGGGGTGGGGGGAGTCGTGGCAATACTAAAACTAGATAGGAGTTTGAATCCCATGCATCTTGAGAGCGCCTCTAGTATAGTATATGTTTAAACGAATTCGGTGTGGTATGAGATATTTTCTAGCTATTTTGTCAGGACTGCTATATTTGAGAAATGGGATGATATTTTCTTGTTGAACCCAATGATATCAATTAGAAATAAGTTGTTCTTGTTCTCTCGTTCAGACTGAATTTCAGTGTTGAAGCTGATGAATGTTGAATCCTTGTCCACAGAAGTGCTGAATTAAAAATAAATGAAAAAAAAGGAGGACAAATATTGGAATCTCCGGGCTTTCAAGGAGTCTCACCTAGAAGAACTTTGAATTTCACCATTAAAAGTTTGCTAAATCTGCAGAGAAATTTTGTTCATCAACTTGCTTCTATTGTCTCTACAAAGACTTGTTTATATAGAAATAAAGATTCTATCCTAGAATACTGAGGATTCCTAAAATCCTTAAGATACTACCCTCTATTTTTTCTTTTTTCCACTTGTTTTCGTCTATTAAAGCTTTTTATGTTTATTTAATGCCAAGATGCTATGTTACTGCTCTTTCAGTGACTTAGTATCATGTTAAAGTATTAAGGCCGTTGACGCTATATTTTTCTTAATATTCATGTTTAATTTGTGTTATTTACATTATATTATTCATGTTATTCAGGTTACATGATAATAATATTGTGCAATTATTGTATATCATGTTTGATATTGAATAATTATGTTAACCTCAATTATACATATATTATTAGTATTAATTTTTACTCATTTTGTAGGATCTTATGATCCTCAATATCCGAGGTAGGATCCCGATTTTATAAACCTTGGTCTACATATATATGCCATGACCCATCCTTCTTTGGAGCTAGAAAAGCAGGCATTCCACAAGGACTTAAACTCTCTTTAATGAAGCCTTTAGCCAACAACTCTTTAACCTTCCTCCTAAGCTCAACGTGCTCTGTAGGATTGGTACAGTAAGCAAGTAATATGGCCAACGTTCATGAGGAACAAACCACATTCTCTTCAAAATCTTTACTAATTAAGAAATTAACCCAACAAAGAAAAGTTATTGGGATTGATGTGTCGTTCACCCATGCTACACGATAAGGATGAGGATGCTTCTCCATCTTTAATCCAAGCTTGTCAACAAGCTCTTGTGATGCCACATTGAGGCTAGTGATCCCATCAATGATAAGAGTGCATAACCTTCCTTGGCAAGAGACTTGTGTATGAATAAATTAGTGCGACGCCAATCCTCTTCGTCTCTTGCTCCTTCTCCCACCTCCTACTCCTTTTTCTTCTACTCTTTCTTTTTATTTGTGGTGTTTCCTCCTCATTCTCCATCTCCTTCCTTCTCTTTTTCCTTCTCCTCCTCCTTCTTGTTCCTCCTCCCCCTCCATCTATTTCCCTTCTCTTGTTCATTCTCCTCCTCCTTTTTCTTCTACTCTTTCTTATTATTTGGGTTATTTCCTCCTCTTTCTGCCTCTCCTTCCTTCTGTTTCTTCTCCTTCTCCTTCTTCTGCTCTTCTTTTTTTATTCTTCTCCTCCTCCTCCCTTTTCTTCTCCTTCTTCCTCCTCCTTCCTCGATCTTTCAGGTGGCTTTTCTTCTCCTTCTTCCTATGTTTTTCCTCCTCTTCTTTTTCCTTCTATTCCTTCTCCTTTTTCTTCTCTTCCTTCCCCATTTCCTTTTCTGGTTTTGCTTTAGTTCCTATTTCTTGCAATTTACCGATGGTCATCAGAACCGCCATAAATTTTGATCTTTCGAGTGACTACTCTTCTCTTCTTCTCATGTTTTTCTCGTGTTTTTCCTCCTCCCTGTTTCTTCCTCCCGATTTTCCTCCCATGCTCCTTCGTCCTCTTCTATTTCTGTTACTTCTACATCTCTTCCTATTCCTTTTACTTTTGTTGCTTCTTTTTCTCCTCCTCATTCTTCTTCACCTCATCATCATTTTTTTTCTCCTTCCGATTTTTCTTTCCCAATTTTGTTTTAGTTTTTGTTCCTTGCAATTCACTTATGTTCTTCAAAGTTGCCATAAATTTTGGAAAAAATTTCATTTTGTCCCCTAAAAGATACAAAAATTCTCAGTTTGTCTCCCGAATGATTAATTTTTTCACATTGGCCCTTTTAAAAAATAAAAATATTACAATGTGATTCACCGTCTTATTTTTTTTTCCATTTGGTCGTACGTTTATTTTGTGATTTCTGATTGGTTGATTTGGTACAAAATAGATGAACGACCAAACAAAAATAAGACGGTGAACCACGTTGCAACGTTTTTATTTCTTTGAGGGGACGATGTGGAAAAATTAATCATTCCGAGGGAAAATTGAACATTTTTGTATCTTTCAGGGGCAACATGGGATTGATCCTAAATTTCGATCTTTCGAGGGACTTCTCTTTTCTACTTCTCCCTCAGCTTTTCCCTTCTCCTTCCTTCTCCTTTTTTCCATTTTCCTTCTCCTATTCTGTTTTAATTTCTATTTCTTACAATTCATCAATGTTCCTCAGAGTTGCCATAAATTTTAATTTTTTGAGTGACTATTCTTCTTTTCTTCTCCTTCTTCCTATTTCCATTCTCTTCCTCCTTATCTTTCTTTTTTTATTTATCCTTCTCTTTCTCCTCCCTCATTCTTCCTCTCGTTTTCCTCTTCCTTCTCATTGTCCTCATTCTTCGTATCATCCTCTTCTTGTTCCTCCTGATTTTTCTTCTCTTTCCCCTCTAATGATTTTTCTTTCTCCTTCCTTCTCTTTTATTTCCTCCTCACTTTCTTTTCCTTCTCCTCCTTTTTCTTCTACTATTTCTTATTATTTGGGTTGTTTCCTCCTCTTCCTCTTTCTCCCTCTCCTTTACCAGTGTTATTTAAGGCGTAAAGCGAACCGAAACGACCAAGGCTCCTAATGCCTTGGCGAGAAGCGAGAAGCGAAGCGAAACGCTTTACCGAAACGAAGCGAACAGTAAAAAAAAAAAAAAGTAAATATTTTAGTTTAATACTTCTAAACATCTAAGTTCTAATTTTATATATACTAAAAATTTAATAAATTAAAATAAACACTAATAATATCTCAAATCTTAATAACACTCATAGCTTAAACATTTAAATTCAAACAAACACTAATAATATCCCAAATCTTAATATTTAAAAACATAAGATACACAATCAAAGAGACAAAAATAGTACAGGAAATCAGCATTCAGCATTTAACACTATCAATAAAAAATAAGCAGCAAAAAAAATTCAGAAGCATTAAAATAAAAAATCAGCTATTACAGCACTATCAGCTAAATCAGCTATTCAAAATCAGCAGCATTACAGCACTATCAACATTACATCAGTACAACAAAAAAAATAAGCAGCAGAAAAAAATCAGCAGCATTAAATTCATCATTACAGCACTGTCAGCAAATTCAGCTATTTAGAATCAGCAGCATTAAAATAAAAAATCAGAATTAAAATTAAAATCAGCTGCATTAAAATCAGCAGCATTAAAATCAGAATGAAGAAGCAGAGAGAAGAAGCAGCAAAAAAAAACAGAAAGAAGAAGCAGAAAAAAAGAAGAAGCAGAAGTAGCAGCAGCAGAAAAAAAAAAGGCAGAAGCAGCAACAGCAGAAAGAAGAAGAACCAGAAAGAAGAAGAAGCAACATCAGTAGAAAGATGACGAACCAGAAAGAAGCATAACAAAAAGAAGAAGAAGAAGAAGCAAAAAAACAAAAAGAAAAAGCAGAAAAAAAAAAACTAGAAAGAAGAAGTAGAAAAAAAAAGCAGAAAGAAGAAAGGAAGAAGAGATACAGAAGAGAGAAGAAAAAAGAAGAGACAAACCTGGACCAACGAGGAAGGAGAAGCAGTAACAGTTTCGTCTTTGACCAGCGAGCAAGGAACAGCACAGCAGCAGAGATCGCTTGACCAGAGAAGAAGGAGTAGCAGCGACCGTGAGAGGAAGAAGCAACATCGATGGTCTGATTTTGGAAATTAGGGTTTGGGTTTTATATTTATGGGATAAGGGAGTAATTTGGTGTATTGGCATCTTATAATTTTTTTTCAATTGCCTCAATCCAATGGTCCACAATAAAAATAAAACAATCCAACAATCCACAATAAAAATAAACGACTACTTCGCCTCGCATGACTAAGGCGTTCGCTTAAGCGAAAGGCGCTCGCTTTTCTTGCTTTTTTCTCGCTTCAGTCACGTTCGCTTTGCCTGGGGTGTTTAAGGCGAGATACTTTCGCTTCGCCTCGCTTCTCGCCTAGGCGAGCTTTGCAAAACACTGTCCTTTACTTTATTTTTTCTCCTCCGTATTTTCCTTCTCCCTCTTTTTCTCTTTCCTCCTTCTCTTTCTCATTGTCCTCCTCCTTATCATCATTCTCTTTCTCCTCCATCCTTATTCCTCATGATATTCCTAATTCTCCCTCCTTCCTCCAGAATTTTATCCACCTCCTTGTTCCCTTCTCTTCTCTCTTCTCATTCTTCTTCCTCCTCCTACTCCTTTTTCTTACACTCTTTCTTATTATTCCTATCATTCTCTTTCTCCTCCCTCATTCTTCTCTCGTTTTCCTCCTCTTCCTTATCATTGTCCTCTTTATTCTTCTTATCTTCCTCCTCTTTTTTCTACCTTCTTTTTCTTCCCGATTTTTCTTATTTTCCTTCTCTTTCCCCACTATTGCTCCTTCTCTCTCCTTTCTTCTCTTCTATTTCTTCCTCCTTATTTCCTCTTCCTTCTTCATCTTCCTTCTCCTCCTTTTTTCTTCTACTCTTTCTTATTATTTGAGTTGTTTTCTCCTCTTCCTCTTCCTCTTCCTTTTGCTCTTTCTCTTCCTCATTCTCCCTCTCCTTCATTTTGTTTCTTCTCCTTTTCCTCATTTTCCTTCTCTTTCTTCGCCTCCTTATCCTTTTCTTTCTCACTTTCCTTCTCCTTGTCATCATTCTCTTTCTTTTTCACTGGCCTCCTTCTTGTCATTGTTCTCTTTCTCCTCCATCCTTCTTCCTCTTCGTTTTCTCCTTCTCATCCCTCCTGCTCCTCTCTTCTTCTTCTTCTTGTTCTTCCTCGTCCTCCTTTTTCTTAAACTCTTTCTTATTATTCATTTCCTTCACCTTCTTCTTCTTCTACTCCACTTTCTTCTTATTCCTATCATTTTTTTTCTCTCTTCAACAATGTATGCCCATTATAAAAGAGTAATTTGTAATATTAACTTAGTGTTATTCTTCTTCTTTTTTTACTCCTTCATTCTGTTTCTCCTCCTCTTCCTTATTATCCTTCTCTTCCTCCTCCTCCTCCTCATAATCATCATTCTCTATCTCCTCTATCCTTCTCCTCCCTCATTTTTCGTCCTCCTCTTCTTTCCCTTCTCCTCTCTTCTTCTTCCTCTTTTTTCTTCTACTCTTTCTTATTGATCCTCTCATTCACCTTCTTCTGCTACTCCTCTTTCTTCTTCCTTTCCATCAATGTATGCCCATCGTAAAAGAGTAGTTTGGAATATTAACTTAGTGTCATTCTTCTTCTTCTACTCCTCCTCCTTCATTCTTCTCTTCCTTATTCTTCTCCTTCTTCCTCTCCTTCCTTCTGTTCCTTTTCCTTCTTCCCCTTTTACTTCCCCAATTTAGTTTTAGTTTACGTTCCTCGCTATTCACCGATGATGTTTCTCAAAGCTGCAATTTTAGGAAAAATTCCATTTTGTCCCCTAAAAGATACAAAAATTCTTAGTATGTCTTTGTGATTAATTTTCTCACATTGCCCCCTTAAAAAATAAAAATGTTATAATGTGATCCACCGTCTTATTTCTATTTTTTTTAATTTAGTCGTCTGTCTGTTTTATGATTCCTGATTGGTTGATTTGGTACAAAATAAATGGATAACCAAGCGGAAATAAGACGGTAGACCACAGTGCAACGTTTTTATTCTTCTTTATGGGGGAAAATTAATCATTCTGGGGCAAACTAGGTATTTTTGTATCTTTCAGGGAAAAAATAGGATTGACCCTAAATTTCGATCTTTCGAGTGACTTATCTTCTCTCCTTCTTTCTTAGCTTTTCCTCCTTTTCTTCCTTCTCCTCGTTTTTCTTCTCCAATTTTGTTTTAGTTTAGTTTCTTGCAATTTACCAATATTCCTAAGAGTCGCCATAAATTTTAATCTTTCGAGTGACTAGTCTTCTCTTCTTCTCATTCTTCTCCTGTTTCTCCTTCTCCCTCTCCTTCCTTCTCCTTTTTCTTTTCCTTCTCCTTCTTCCTCTTTCCATTCTCTTCCTCGTCCTCGTCCTTATCCTTCTCTTTCTCCTCCTCATTCTCTTCCTTATTCTTCTTATCCTCCTCCTCTTTCTCCTCACTTCTTCTTCCTCCCAATTTTTCGCATTTTCCTGCTCTTTCTACTTCTCCTCCCTCTTTTCCTCTTTCTTATTGTCCTTCTTATCATCATTTTCTTTCTCTTGCATCCTTCTTCCTCTCTCATTTCCTCCAACTCCTCCCTTCTTCCTCCTGATTTTTCTCCTTCTACTCTCTCCTTCTCCTCCTACTCCTTTTTCTTAAACTCTTTCTCATTATTCCTCTCATCGCCTTCTTATTCCTATCATTCTCATTCTTCTTCCTCTCCATCAAGGTATGGCCATCGTAAAATAATACTTTGTAATATTGACTTAGTGTTATTCTTCTTCTTCTGTTACTCCTTCATGAGTTGAAGTGCATGGATGATTTAACTACTGTGAATAGAAACCCGTGAACTGTAGTTGAAGAGAAACGAGAAGAGGAAGAAGAAGAAGCAGAAGCAAAATAACTATTTAGACTACTAGGACTCTTTTAGATTAGATGTTATTCTCTAAAATCTTTAGGTTTGGAATGATAGTTGATTTTCATCATCTCAAACTCAATGAAGCCAACTTGATTTCGCTAACTTGTGTAGGATTTTGGATTTTCAATTCACTCTTGAATAATTTGAATATGGTTGGTTGATGAATTATAATTCTTAATAAGCCTTTTTTTTTAAACCCTAAATACAAAAGTTCAGTATCTTCCCCATAATTGGTGAATTAAACAGGATTCCTTTGTACAGAATAACAAGTGGCATGTCAATCTTCAGAAATTTTGTTGTAAATGTAAAATACTTATGCAAATAAAAATGTGGGACAGATAAAAAAGATGCAAGGGGTCTTGTTCTTTGGAAGATCTATCTCGTGTCTGGTACTACATGGTTCCACTCTCTTGAAGCTCTTCTTCTGTATCATAAATGATCTGCTTGCCCGGAAATGACTTGGATCAATAGGGAAATCCCAATTCATTGGGTCTTTCAATACAATCAAATAGAAAGCCCTAAGGACTTCTATAATCTTAGTGATCTTCTCTATCTAATGAATGGGGAGTCTACTTTAAAATCATCCGCCCCCGTACTCACCCCCATCCCCACCCTTTTAGTATATACTTCAACAGGAATCACGCAAGGGTAGATTTGAAACCTCTGGTAAAATGTCCGCCCATAACCCAATAGTTCATTTTAGGGAAGTCGTGTTTTGGTTCTACAGTAATAATTGGACACATTCTGTTGGATTCTGGTTTCATCTTTTGCATAATCAAATTACGTTGCACATGCATGCGGAAATACATTCCTATATTACTTCCCCGGAATGAGCATTGAACAGATACTTTTTTTGTCTTTGATATCAGGTTGCTATTTTGCTACTCACTGAAATTACCCCAAAAAGTATAGCAGTACATAATGCAACAGAGGTTGCTAGGTTTGTGGTAAGTTTAGAAGTTGCTTCTTGCTTTAGAAATGCAATGAAAGCAAAGATGAAATGATGGATAGATATTTTGTCATACGGTATAAAATATCGTCTGCCAGTTATTATTAGTGCTTTCAACTGTACTTAACAAGTGTCACTTGAAATACCTCTAGGTTAGGCCAATGGCATGGCTTTCTTTGGTATTATATCCTGTGGGAAGAGTTGTTAAGTATCTCTCAATGAGAATGCTAAAAGTGTGCTCTACCATAAATGCATTTTGATATTTGTTATTTTTATTTCATTTTGAGTTTACTACCCATGCCACTTTTAATATATTCCTTTGAACTCTAATATATCTATTAGATTTTCATTCAATTCTCAATTCAAATTCATGGTTGTATGTTTTGTTTCTATTCTCTTTGATAACGTCGCATTACTTTAAAGTTGAGGTAAAGAAATTAGATTTTTAACATCATGTCAAGAATATTTTTATGCTTTTTTTATTCTGGATGTGCTAGTATTTGTGTATGTGGTTTACACGCGATGTATAGTTGTTTATAATTGTGTGTGCTCATCATTTAGTTGACAAGTCTAATATTGTTTCAAAAGCATTTAGAAGGGGTTACTCATTTATCACACCATCCTTGGTATTAAAACTCTTCCTCTTAGTAATAAAAGGTTACAACAGCAAAAGTTATCCTAATTGCCTTGTATTGACTACTTGAGGTGATGCTTATAGTGCTTATCATTTTTATTTCCACTTCATGTATAATATGGTTTGGCCCTCAATTCCAGCATAGGAAGCTAAGCTTCAATACTCTACAATATCAATTTTATTGGTTTTGACTTGTTAGTTGAGACTTGAAATTATTGTCTTGAAATTTTATGCTACTGCTTGCTAACTTTTATGTTACGAGGAACTGAGTTAAGCGGGGCAATAGAGGAAGAACAGGTAAAGAGTTATTCTTGCCTTAAGTTTCCATTTATTTGTGGTCCATGTTAAGTTTCCATTTATTTGTGGTCCATGTTTAAAGCTAGATGTCAACCGTAGGAGAGCACCTTCTGGGTGTTAATAACATGAGTTGGTAATCCTTTTTACATATGCTTCTATGTGGACCTATATCATGCTCACACACCTTTGAATGTGCAAGTGTGTAAGCTTTTCATACAGCTCATAGCACATGTTTACCTTTTACCACTCGCACATACATGCCTCTTTACATGCATGCATATTTGTACATTTGTGTGCCTCCCCAGCGCCAACTTGTGGCAATTACGTGGCTACGTATGAGTATCGTTGTATTCATATCTTCACTGCCTTTGAACATGTGAGTTGAATGTAAAAAAAAATATTTTTCCTTTTTCATGTACATTTTCGTGTAGAAAATATCTAGTCTATGTATACAGAGAGCTCACAATTATATAACCTTTGAAAAAAATAAGGGCTGATGTTAGTTGTGAAACTTTCACACCCCTTTTAAATTGATTGACAACCTGGAGGATGCAATGCCAAAATAGACTGTGTATCTAGATTTGTATTTGGATGTCAGATATACCTAGAGTAAGGAAAGTTACCTCTCTGCTGAATTTTAGTATGAATGATGCCATGTTGTAAACACCTAGCAACCCCATTTGTAGTACTGCTTTGGCCTTTTGGCACTCAGTGTTCCAACTTTATTATTCTTACAAGTAGTGACAAATCGTCTGCATAAGTTTTTTTCCCCTACATTTCTCTTATAGAAATTTCTGTAGAGATTTGTACTATTCCCAGTTTTGTGAATAAGAGGCTATATCTGAGGAATTTTTCACAGGATATGATTGAAAATGTGTTAGAAATAAAAGATACACATGTTAGAGAGGTGATGACCCCTCTTGTTGATGTGGTTCCCATTGATGCGAGTGCAACACTTGTTGATTTCAAAAACTTGTGGGTGACTCATCAGTATTTCAGGTATGTAAACTTGTCAATTGGTGGATATATATTTCCTAGTACAACACGCAAAGAGATGTGCATATGTGTTCGCAGGGTGCCTGTTTTTTAGCAGTGTATTGATAATATAGTGGGCATTGTGTATGCAATGGATCTTCTACATTATGTTCAAAAGGTTGGTTAATTACAGTTTCCATCCTTCTTTATCCAATTATTGTTGCTTCTTGTTTCTAATCATATACAATCTCTCATAATACGCAGAAATTTTATTTTTGATTTTGAAGGGTGAATTACTAGAAATTTCTGCTGTGGGAGATATGGCACTCAAACCAGCATACTTTGTGCCTGGTAATTTGAACTTAGTTGTGTTCTCTGCTCTAACCTTCCACCTTCCGATGAAATTTCTTGTAAATTGTTGTTGTTTAATATCTCCAATAGAATATTGAAGCAATAATTTATGTGTGTTATCATGATGTTATTTTGGTGGTTCATTCTCTAAATATCCTTTGACGTCTACTTAGCAAAAGAAAAATATGATTTCGTCCTCTAAACTAGTCTAAAGCTTTAGCAGTTCTTTTAATTCCTGTATCTCTACCGCAGTCAGAAATTGAGAGTGCCAAAGAAATTTACCTCTCACCCATGTGAATACCTGGATACTAAGTTTTCAGTAAAGGATGCATCTTCTGATGGTTATGCAACCAAAGTTTGCCAATTTTTGCTTCTGAGATTATGCATAAGATAAGAGTGAGGGTAAACATGGATAGAAAGAGATACATATATCTTGGAGAGGGAGAAGAAAAGAAGTGACATTCTTGATTATTGGAATGTTGAGATCACAGAAAAATGACAAATTTGATTCTCGTTAATAAATAATAACATAATGGTGTCACCTTGGTCAAAGTTTTATAGACCTAAAGTGGGTTTGATTCTTGTCAACAACACAATGATAGAAAATCAAGTAGTCACTCATGAATAATTTAGTCATGGTATAAATGACTGGGGATGTTCAAAATTCCGATTAGCCGTAATTTTCTACCCTACCCTACTGAACAGTTAGCCGCAAAAATCGGATAGGAATACGGAATACCCATCAATTTTCGCATTCCTATCCTACCTACCCTACCCTGCCCGCAAAAAATATATTTGATTTTTTTATATTTTTTTAGTAATTATAAGAGTATTTGTGTGGTATAATTTATATTATAACATTGTTATTGTTGTGGATATTTGAGTTGTTAAAATATGAACTTATTTTTTGTGTAGGTTACATGATTTGTGGTGAAGTGTTGATCTATTGGAGTAGTTATGATTTTAATGTGTTTTATATGGTTTAAATTTAAAATAATTGTTATTATATTTGTGTAACAATTATGATGGATTGATGTTCATGTTTTCTTATATTTTATTGTAATTGTTGTCATAGTTGTTTTAGGTTTCGGTGTTATTGATTTATTGTGTTGTTAAATTGGTGTATGTTATTTAATTGAATTGTTAAAATGATTCAAAAATTATTAACTACAAAAGTGTTTAGCTGACTTCCTACCCGATTAATCGAGTAAGAATACCACACCTGATCGGGTAGGGTATGGTAGTTCAAGAAAAAACTCTTCCGCAAAGCATCGGGTAGGAAGACGGAAGACTATATTTCCTACCCATAAGATAGGGTAAACACCCCTATAAATGACTCTAAGAGTGTGTTTGACATGACTTAAAAAAAAGTGTTTTTGAGACTTTTAACTTATAAAAAGTATTTTTTGGTTTAACTTGTTAACAATACTTTTTGATAAGTAAAAGTAATTTGAGCACTTAAATAAGTTGATAAAAAAAGTAAAAATAAATAACTTTTACTTTTCAAAAAAACTCCTCATTTTTACTTCACATTTTAGGACTCACTCCCCTGATACCTCTCTGTCATTCCCGATGCCAAAACCATTCATGTAGCCGTTTTCTCTCTCGACGCCGACGCCATCAATATATTCTCTCATCTCGCCAACCAACGACACTACCTTCTCTCTCGCCAACTACCAACGACGTCGAATCCGTCTTCTCTCTCACGATCTTTGTTGTAAGCTGGTCTAACCAAATCTCTTCAAACGAGGTACAATATCTTATTCGTTATGGGTTGATGTATTTTGGTTTGTATTTTTTTTTTAATGATGAAATATTTGGAGATCAAGGAGTTGTCTACAGTATCAACTTTAATTTTTGAAATATTTGGTTACTTCCATAATTCATTGTTCCTTCTCAAATTTAATTTTTAGCAAAATTGGACAATTTGATAGAATGCCAACCAACTATTTGATAAAATGACTTACATCTGCTATTTTGGTCGTCAGCTTTGATGCTAGTGTAATGGGTGAGATGAGAAGTAAGATCCGCTTGAGTGTGTCTTCCCGCCCAAATTAAACTGATGTTAGTGGTTCTTTGCAATCAAAATTCGGAAAATTTTCGAGCAATGTTACTTGAGGAAACAAAAATATTTATGTTATTAAAACTAAAGATATGTTGCCATTTATAATTGTTTTGCTTGACAGAGGTGTGGGTTATATGTACCGCATGGCATTTGATTTTGGTCTAGGCTAAGAAATGCGACCACACCAAAAAGACATAATAATATTATCATCAAAGCAATATAATAGTGAGATAAAATTGGTCTTCCTTTGGGTGTCCTTCTAAATGGTTGAGAAATTATCACGATGATAATTCAAAAGATTAGAAGTGCTTTGCCCTCTTTAAAGCATGTAACATGAATGATACGAACATTGGTGTATATACTTCCTAGATATGCTTTCATATTTGTAGTTTTCAAATTTGTTTTCCTTATGCTAATTCCAAATAGATGATTTGACAAAAATGGTAAGGTGTTACGTATCACCATAAATAAGATTGCTCCCAAAATGGAATTTTAATGGAATTTTTTGATTGTTCGTTGGAACCAGTATGATATGCCCATCGATAAGGAGGAAATAGGAATTGCAATAGCCACATCTGCTTGTATGAATACTTACAGACATGCATTTTAATAAGTGAAAATCACGATCATTTCTTGGCTTGAACTTAGGTCTTTACGATTGACCTTTGTCAAGGCATCAATCACAAACAATCCAAATCATATTGCTCATATTTGATTCTTCACTCTATTGGTTTTTAGTATTCCATCTGTTTCGACATATAATGAAGGGTTCCCATATTTGTAAGACATACTCTTTTATCTTTCCAAAATGTTCCCTGTTTGATAGGATACTAATTACTTATCACAACCACTACCCTCTGGAGGCATACTAAAAAACTGGACTTGCTCAGCATTTCTTCGATGGGATAATGCTGACTTGCCCTATTGAGGATTTACTTGCATTTGTTCATTGTAGATCTGCTAATTTATTTGTCTAGTTGTGCATATGATGGTAAAAAGCTTGTTATGTTGTTCCAAGTCCTTGAGTTTCACATAATTCTCCGTGACATGACACTCATTCTGTACCAAAGCAGTTGTCTTCCTCTTAAAATCATTGGTGTGAAATTTTATGTTACTTAAATGGCCTGTTTTGGGTTTCTGTTAGTACTTTCATCTTCCATGGTATGTTCCTGTATGTGGAGCACCTAACATGACCAAGATTGTATATCAGTTAGCATAAGATGGTAGGACCTTCTCACTCACTCACTCACTCTGTGGTTGTGTTGGCCTCATCATGCTTTGAGGAAGGCAGATGGAGTGCTGACTTATGTGGCTAATTTGGTTAACCAATGCCAGAAGGCAGATCATTCTGGAGTGGACCACCACTCCCTAAAGGAGTGTTTGTTTGCTAATCATATTATTCACTCTTGGGCTGGAAAATTGTGCAGTATTATTTTGTAGTTGTTTCTAGAATTCTCAGTGATGAACTGGCCTTAAACCCCCACCTCTTAGACAATGAAGCGCAGCTCGTGTGGTAAGACGTTTCCCTACAATCGTCAGGTAGTGGGTTCGAGTCACCCAAGGAGGGAGATGGAGAACCACTGTTGATCCTCATAAAAAAAAAAAACCCCACCTCTTGAAAGTGATCCAAAACAGATGGTAAGTTTCTTCAGAACTATAAGAATCTTCAGGATATAATTGCCATTTTGGGGATGGATGAGCTCAGTGAAGATGACAAGTTGACTGCTTCTCGTGCACGAAAGATTCAAAGGTTCATGAGCCAGCCGTTCCATGTTGCTGAAGTTTTCACCGGAGCCCAAGGAAAGTATGTAGAGCTGAAAGAGAGTATTACCAGCTTTCCAGGGAGAATTGGATGGAAATTACGATGACCATCCTGAGCAGTCATTTTACATGGTTGGTGACATTGAAGAGGTCATTGCCAAGGAGTCTGCTGCTTAATCACATCCAATGTTTGCCCCTCTATTCTCCAGGAACTTCAAAAAAATTGACAATGTTTGCCCTCTATTCAGCAGGGCAAATGAATTTAATGTTATTATTGTTTTTTTTTGAATTTATTTTGTTCGTGGATATATGTGTTTCATGTTCATTGGTCAGTCTCGTTAACACGAGTCGAGCAGGCTACTTGTTATGAGAGATTTATTTTTTGATTCTTTTGTAAAGTCTCTTAGCTTCTTTTATTCATTTTGGGTTAAAATCTTGTTAAGGTAGGTTTGTCTGGCTTTTATTCCATTGTAAATAATTTTTGAGTAATAAAATAAAATGTTTATTTGTTTGAAAAAAAAATATTTGCATCAAAGAGTAGAAGCCTACACATGGGTGATGAAAAAAATCCATAGTAGTGAACTCCAAGCTTACACTTGGGTTCATCATGTCTTTAGATCATTGGTATCCCATGGTAATTTTTTGTGAATTTATGTAAATATTTGGTAAATTATCACTAAAAATGTATTATGGATAACAAAATACACGTTTTTAACAAAATACATGTAAACACACATATATATTTGATTACGAATGACATATTTGTAATTGTGATACAAATGAATACTTTTTTAATTGACTATCTAAACACAATTTTTTTAAAATTATTTTTATTTAAATACTTTTTTTAATGAGCATCCAAACGATGCCTATGGAAGAAAGTATTTTTTAAAAAATAATTTTTAAAAAGTACTTTTGAATTTAATAAATCATTCCAAACACTGTCTTAAAATGTGCTTGGGATAGCTTAAAAAAAGTGTTTTTTTTTATATTTTGACTTATCATAAATATTTTTTTAAAAAATAGTGTTTGGATCAACTTTTTAAAAACACTTTTTAATAAATAAAACTATTTTTAGTGCTTAAGAAGAAGTAAAAAAAAATTAACTTTTACTTACCATCAGAAGTAGTTATTTGAAAGATGTGGAGTTGTGTCTTACCACTTTCATGTCCTACATACCCATTTCTCCTCTCCCCCCACTACATTTACGACAACCTTAACAGCTACAGAATCAAAATCAATAACTTAAATCGTTGATTGTGTCAACATAGCTACCGTTTCATCAATCTTGAAACTCACCCAAAATCAACTGTTTTTGTCTAGTGTTCTTCTGCTAGTCAAGTAGCGTCCGCTGAGGAAAACTTTCCCCAAGAAGAGCAAGAATTAGAGGTTAGTTTCTCTTTTTGCCACTTCCCATGATTTCTTCATCTTGTTTGCTCTCTCTCTCTTTGGGTTGTGGTTGAAATATCTTTTGTTTTGCTAGATTCAGCATAACAAAGGATTCTTGAAGAAATGGAAGGTGAGGTTATTTCACTGGTATCTGTGTGTTTGTAAAAATTACGTTACTGACGTTTTGGGAAATCCATTTGAGATACGGTTTCTTGGTCCTCATCGGTGGAAACCCTTTGTGAAATTCGATTCTTGACGTGTGTTTTATTAGGCAAATTCGACCGAAATGAGTTCCAAACTTGCGAAGCTCGTGCTTGCGGCTGTCCTTGCTTATGGGTTGTTCGACGGTGTCACTTACACAACTTTCTTTGTGCTTGCATTCCTTGGATAGGAGAAGAGTACAGGGAAGAATCCTGCTGCCAATCTCCAAGCTCTATTGGGGGTAAGAATTGCTTCATTCTACTAATAAATCTCACCTATTTTGTGGTCTTTTATGAGGTTCAAATCTAGGGTCAATGCTTAGATTGTATTGAAGCATGTTAAGACATCATTAGTGGACAATGACTTCTAGTTTAAACAGCTTTTGCCACCCCAAGTTCTGTTTCTGCTCTGAAGTGGTAGAGGAAATGCAGACAACTTTCAATATTTTTCACAGCCAATATATCTCACGTGGAAAACTGTGTGATCCAAATGAGACCCCCCTGTTGTGCTGTCCTTTCAAACAAATGTCCATTTGACTTTGTACAGTATTCATGTTTTAAAAAATCCTTGAGATCTTTTAAGGATGAACAGCTGTAGATATTAGTAGTGTTTGCGCTCATCATTAGCTTGATGATCATTCATAATCGAGTTGCTTCCATTGTTGTCGGCCCTTATCTTGCATCAGTTGACCTCATACGATGTTTATATGCCTTAACATTTGAACCGACAAAAGCAGTGCTTGTGGGGAAGATAGTGGAGAGATTACCAGGTTTATCTCTCAAGTAATCCCTTGAGCGACAAGCTTTTACCTTCTCTATTGGTTATGGAGTTGGTGATGACTTGTCAGCATGGGGTGGAATTCTAGATATCTTTTATTTTGCTTAAAGGACAACTGAAACTGGTATCATTTGCTTTTCCCCTCAGATGGTTGGTGATGTCGAACTCAAGTAATTTCTATCCCACTCTCACCCCTGCATTGTGAAACTCAGAACGGGTGTCTCATGGGGCTCGTGAGAGTTTTATCTTTTGACCTGCATCAAGCGCTGCAAATTGCGTGAATGATGTGCGTTGTAGTCACACATGCTTAAATTACTCTTCACTAGAACATGCGTAGGTAGAAACCTGTTCTGTTAGTATGAAACAAAGGGACAATAAATATGAGGAAAGTGGTTTCCCATAGAGTGGAGGAAGGTGGTATGCTCTAGTAAATGTTCCTATTATGCACCTGTTTTTTGTTTTGTGTGTGTATCTCTTGCCTGCTCTGTGATGGTCACACTCTTTCTCATCTCTTAGCCTCTGTTTTCTCTTAATGCACTTTTCTGATGACACAGATTGTTATCTTGATGTGGACTGGAAACAACATCACAAGACCATTTCGAGTGGCAGGCGCCGCTGCATTAACACTTGTTATTGTTAAAGAAGATCCAAAAATACTTCAATTTCCCTGCATTTCTGCTTGTGGTGGCTGCAGTAGCTGCCTCATGTTCGACAGTTGTTGGTCTGCTTATCCTTTCAAAATGGGGAAAACGAATTGTGAAGGTAATAATTTTCTGCAGTTAATTTGAGATATCCCTCCCCAAATAAGGGAGAATTAAAAGCAGGGCTTCCACCAATCGTGTATCTTGTAATGAACCCACTTTATTCTCAATATCAAGTTACGCGGCAATAGTTCCATGAATAATTGCAACAGGCAATTAATCAAAGGCCATAACAGCTCTATCTTTGGAGGTGGTAATATCTGAGTTTGATTCATATGGACAGGAAATAAGATTTGAATATGGTGTTTAACGGAGTCTAGCTTTGATATACTTGGTTTATAGTAATAAATGCTACGCCTTTACTGGAATCCAATGGCATGATACACTAAATATGTCAACTCATGCCTATGCCTATGCCTATGTCTCTTTCCTGGAATCGATGGTCCTTGTTTACAAAGCTATAAGCCTGACGCCATTGCAGCAAACCATTAGAAAGTGGAGAAGAGGTTGAGAAGCACCTTGACATTAACTCTAAGGAGAAATGGTTCAGTAAAAGAATTGTTGCCTTGAGGTTCAGAGGAACTAGCTCTGGAGTTGAAGTAGTAATCTTCAGGGTAAAATACCCTTCATTTGAGAGCATGTGGAAAAGTACATGAGCAAAAACCGTAAAAATTTAAACGGTGTAATGCATGGAGACCACTTAAAAACAAATTCAATACATCAAAGAATAATGTGATACAATTGTAACACTAAAATGAGGCAAAATACAAACTTTGGGAACCACAGCTGTAATTAATCCTTAGTTTTTTAGTCATAATTTACAATAGGATACCAAACTGTGTCTAGAGTTTTTCTAACTCATTTGCATGTACGAATGTGCACTCTAGCCATTGGATTAACTCTAGTTTTTATATCACAGTGAGTGACCTTCCAAAGCTCCTTTGCTGATGTGACGTGGCAGGCATGTCATTTAATACTATTTGTCCTTTGATAAAACAAGTAGAAAGATAAAAAAACACATTTCTTTAATAACCCAAATAAATTAATTCTCAAGTACAACAACATATTTGGCACCTTTGTCTTGCCAGTTTCAAAGAATTATAAGTCATGCGTCTCATAACAAAACCATGATTCGAAATAAGAACTGCATCATACAACAATCAGCTTCCTGTGAAGAAATTTACCTTGAAGGTAGCAGACCAACTGAGCTACATCCGACCACACCAAGTCCGCCAGTTGGACAACTGTAAATCTTCTTAATTTAGTTGGTACTTTCTCATCTCTTGAATTCCTCTGCTCTGCATCCCAGGTTAGCAATGGGAAGTACAAGCAACTCATTCAGGATAGAAAAAATAAGATGCAACAGCCACCGCACCTAAAAAATAGGGGCCAAAATTGGAGAAAAAACCTACAAATACTCTCTTGACAAGTCCAAACATACAGAAAACTGAACCTGCGACACTACGCTTTTTTATTTTGGCCACCATTTTTTTTCCTCCTTTTACTTTTACGTTTGCCACCTATGCGACTCCCCTGTTGCTTCATCGTGTTATCTGGGCCATCCCAACTTTTTCCCCATTTCCGTTTCCCAAGGTTTCTCCTACAGGAAACAAACAATTTTATCAGTAATAAAAGTAGTAGATAAAAAGGGAGGGGGAAGAAAAGGACCCCCCCGGGGGGAGGAAAAGATGAACATGATGTCCGACCCAAAATCTGCTAACAGAAGGCTTTGACTCCTACATATTCTAGCTCGTTTCCTAGGCTCATCGATGTAATATTCACAGCCTCCATTTGTGCTTTCTTGCTGCTTTGCAATATAATATTCAGACACTAGCCGATGAGCCAATTTTGCCAGAGGGGGTCCCGAGATAGACTTCGGGATGGGCCTGGAAGAGGGTTCAGCAAGAGTAGAAAAGAACATTGAGAACAAATGCAGAAGATGGCCCTCAAAAGAACAAAACATATATGATGTGAAGTCATATATAAAACTATGAACTTGGTCTCGGCTTATAAGGCTACCTATTAAATATAAAACTAGAGTCCCTTTTGAGACAGTATTCCGGTACACAAGATATATGCCGAGACATTGGAGTATTGAACTGACATCATGTCGTCAACAATCCAATATTAATCATGACAGTGTCACTCAATGCTATTTCTATTATGCAAGCCAGCTGATATAACAGAGGCGGAGGCCTGATCTATCTTTGGCTCATGTTTGCATTCTTAGACTGGTGGCTAGCAGCTCCAAGAAATCATATCTTTCTCGTCCACTAAGGGGAGATCCCATAGAAAGATTTTTTGCCAACCACTATGATCCAACCCTCTCTTTTGGCAATGGGAAACAAGATAGTTCGTCAGAAATACTAACCTTTCGGGCAAAAAGCATCCAATATTGGCTGACTTCTCATGCCACAAAACAGGTGGAGGTAGGATGTCTTGCTGGCTGACAGACTGGGAAAAAAGTATAACATACAGGTTGAGAGAGAAATACTTGAACTTGAAAGCGCTGAAATACATAGGCAGTGACATACCTTCCTAGGTATCTTCACCCCTGTTGGTGGCCTTGTGATGTGGGGATGAAAAGAAGGATATTTATAAAGAACCGATCTGAACACAAAGGACAGACACACCATAGTTACTTAATAGTAAAAAATGGCTGACCACCCACTTTAACTTAGCATAGGTTTGAAGCAAAAAATAATCATGCACCAGAAAACATACATGACTTCATTCTTTGTTATCATCTCCATGTCACCCATTGGTGAATAGATCTCCGGGAGACACACAGGTTTGTCAGAAATATACATATATCCATTCATTCCATCACTGCATGAAAATAACAGTTAGTGCTAGAATAGTGCAAAACGAAGTGGTTTAAAATCAAATCTATAAACTTAAGGCCCAAATGACATAAGAAAGAAAATACAACCTATTATCATGAAGAAGGCAGACACAATACAAAAAATATGGTTGTGTCATGTTTAGTCGAGTTCTTGACCTCCATATCATTGAAGTAGGAGACATGCCAATAGATGTTGCTTAACAGTTGAAGAACACGCTAGGTTTACCTAAAGAATGGTACTTTGCAAGAAGGTTGGCAACACCAAATGGGAGATGACCAACTTTTTTTTCTTTGTTGGGGGGAGTTTTTAGGGGTGGGGTGGGGGAGGCAGCATATGGACACTTGGGTACAATTGAATGGCTTCTTGACCTGACATATGTCTCCAATAAAGATAACAACCTAGGGTTAATGGCAAGGAACAGACTGCCCATTCGGAGGCCCACATTAGTGAGCCCCTCGCGTGTGCGGGTGGGGGCGCACGGCTTATAGTGGTAGCAGAAAACTACCACTATATCAATAAGGTAAGCCAAAATTTTGTTCACTTGGGTCATTTGACAATACAATAATGTAAGATTTGTGACAAATATCTTCCATGTAATGCAGTTCTAGTATATAAGATTTACCAACAAAAAAAATAAAAAATCTTCCATGCAATTCAGTGTCATACATTTATACTTTGTTAAATCGACAGTAACAAACAACCAATGGTAATCGTATTAAGAACACAATTTCCATTGATATTTACTAGCTTCTGAGCAAACAAATGTAGATTAAACAATATGTCAACAGCACTAACAGCATACAGAAACAATCATATTTAACCAGAAAAAGGGTAACACTACCAGTGCAACAAACAACCCAATAGTTAAAAGAAACTAAAAAAGAATTTTACAAAACATTGAGTACGAAGTCAACATCCAGAACACCAAAATAAACGAGAGAGACGAAAAAGACGAAGAAAATAGGGGCCCTGACACCAAAGGACATGTTAATGGCTTCAAGAAAATAGGTGCCCTGATGCCAAAGTGCACGTTAATGTTGCTTGCCTTCCAGGGGGTCAATTAACAAAAGGCTCCTAAAAATTGTAAATCATTGGAAGCATTTATACTACTATGAAAATTCCAGTGGGGTAAGCTGACCCCATCAAAGTAGGAG
>CM042201.1:21745114-21770142 GCA_023539305.1 Ilex asprella | reverse complement strand
CCCCCCAGTGCAAAGTCAGCATTTATCAGTATTGTATTCTCTCAGCATTTCTCAAACAGCATTTTTCTGATCCAGCATTCAAATTAAGTTCTGGTATCTAAGGGCTAAGTTTAGTTAAAGCTAGGGCCCACCCATTTTTTTTTCTGATTTCCTCACATTCAATTACTTCTGTTAAAAACTCCACAGAAAATTATGCAACAACCCAGCCATGCAACGAATCATTTGATTTCGGTGCATAGTTTCCATTAGCTCAAAAATGAAAACAAATGTACAAAAATTTTGAAGAAATATCATCTAAAACATCTCGAAATATTGGGCTAAACATCCCAAAACACATCGAAACATTCCAAAACATCTTGAAACATGAAACTTTTTATATTGAATCAATTATTTGTTTCGGGTTCCATGTACACGAATATGTTTCGGTGGCTTTGATGGGGAAAAAACAAAATTTTGATTCTTGCACCAATGCCAAAAAATTAGTGAGTCCAAGTTCTGGGTTATACCAATAATACGAACAGAAACCAACTACTTTCCTATCTACGGCTAAAACCAGAATCTGCCAGAGGTTTTCTCTAAAATAAATGCAACTTCTATTTATTTACCAATTTTCCAACCTCCTTCCCTCCCACAAAAAATAAAATAAAATGAGGACTTATTCCTCTATGATCTACATATATTAGATATATATTCCAACTCTTTTAGCATCCTGGAAAAAAGCTTAGATCATGACATGAAACAATATTTAATAAGAAATTGGTATCCCACACTAGACAAGTTCTTTGCATTATGGTACCACACCTGAATTGAGGGTTAATTTTCCTTTTGAGTTTAGCCTTCGGCAACTTTGGATGATCCCTATTACGCTTGCAAAAAGAAAAGATCCTCATTGCTAAAGGATGTGAAATGTGAAGAAATAGAATATCCAGGCCCAAACTGTTTCTTTGTTTTTCTTCATCCTAAAACACAACAATACCATTCAGAACAATGTAAAAAAATATATGAAAAGGAGAAATTTGTAGAGATTAGGTATGAGATACTATTTGTAGCATCAATCTTTACCGTCAACGTATGCTCCACTTTTGCAATCTCCGAAAGAAGGCGGTACTCCTTGATAAATGGTAATTTACAAACAGCCTACAAACCAGAGGAAAATGAAATAAAACAAAGCTTTCTTGGCAAATGGTTGCACAAAGAGATGGATTGACCCAGGCGTTGCCAGGAAAGGTATCAATTCACAATTTAACTCAATTAGAATTCCAATAGCTTCGCTTTTCAACCTGATTTGCTAAATCCATGTGACTTATTAGTTCAATTATAATGATAAGTTGACAACCAATTTTCTGTTCAACAAAAGTTCCTAAGATGACCAACTAGTTAGTTTTTGTATTCAATGATCATCACTTCCTTTATATCCAATTTCTTTATCCAAAAATCAAAAGATACACCAAAAGGACTATGTGTCACCTTGAAGAAACTATGAAGTGCAGTGTTTTTTCCTCCACTTTTACATTAAGCAAATCAATATGGATTAAAGGTGCATAAATGAGAATCGTAAGACTTACAAAGCTTATATAGTCAAGACTTGAGAGACTACAAAAAAAAATGAACAGAGGAATATGGAGGACACTAAGAGTCATTGTGAAAGCAAATAAATTTGAAAGATCTAAGCAAAATGGGCTTGGTTATGTCCATATGCAAACACTGATTGCAGTAGTAAGGTAACAAATGTGTATATAATTAATGGCCATAAAAAAAAAGCAACGGAGACATTCTAGAGGCCACAAATAATTCCTTTCATTGATGAAGGAAGTTGGCAATTGTCTTTCTCACATATATAAAAACACCTTAGCAGAGCAAGTAAGCCCCACGAACAGTGGCCAAATCAAAATAGATGGGGCAAGTGCTTGATGAATTTTACAGTTGGAAAGAGAAATACTAAGCAATCAGGTGCCAACAGATATGGCAAAGAAGAGACACAAGAATAGCACAACATGCACGGGTGCCTGAATGCATAAGCTGGACACAATAGCTGAAGAATCTGAATGGAATTAAGGAGTACGAAATTAGCCAGCATCTTATACCGAAGAAGAGGTGTTCCTACATAAACGACAATTTCCAATAGCCAGAAAATACAGATTCAAAACACCTAAAAAGCTTATGATCAACTTTCCACATACCTGCCAAGCATGGCGTCGTCCATTCATATCAAGCTCAAAATCTGTCAGCAACAGTTTCAATCACATATCATAAAAAGAAATACTACTAACTAAAGAAAAAAGTAAGTTACTCTTAAAAAACATCTCCACCATTAGGATAGAAGTCCAAAATAGGTGACAACGGATCTGTCATCAATTTCCTGTAAAACAAAGGAAGTGCCTGTGCACTACATGTGCACCAGTTACATATGGAGCTATGTGCTGAGAAATAAATAACACAATAAAAAACAAAGTGGTGGACAAAAATATGTAGAAACCTTGCAGCAGGCAAGACACCCATTAACTGATCAAATGGCTTGAAGGGTTTTCCAAGTGTGAAGCAGATTTCCAACTGATTAAGGCCAGAGAAATCTGAAGCACATGGAGCGTAGTGATAAGGATAAAACCTGCAGGAGTAAAAATCATGAATTGAGTTTCACAACTGTATTAAAAATACAAAAATAAGTTTCCACATATTCAAGAAACGCATCATCAAATATATTACAGCATGAGCCATCTAGTAACTTTTTTCCTTTTTGGGACATGAGTATGAATAATTTCAGTCGAAGTGTTTTGTGAGAGAAACATGAATGACTGATTTGTGGGACATAGGAGTGAATATTGTACACAACACAGGAGAAGATTTCTTTCACTTACAAGCCCAAGCTGTTGTTCATTATAAAAGTCCAAGCAATCAACTATGAGGTGCACTCCCCATAAAGTGAGCTAGTTGGACTCCCCATAAATATTTAAATGTTTTTAAGTATGGCTCTCAAAAGTTTACTATAAGTACTAAAGTAATTTATAAATAATTTTATTCAAAAATATTTTTCTCGCTTTCTGTCCTGAAACATAAATATTTACCACAATATGATCCACAATGTTTTTTTAACATTTTCATCTTTATTTGTTTCACTTTTAAATTGCTTGATGCTTATTATAATTTTTTTGTACAACTGTTTCGTTATTTTTTTGTGAATATATCAATGACTCACCCTTTTTGGATTGAATTAATCATTCATTCTCTATTTTTTATGCCTCTCATACAGTGATTTATACTTTCGTATGAACATATCCAAACTTAAAAATATTTAAAAAATAAATTATAAATCTATAAAGAACTATAATAAGCTATAAATTTAATTTATTTCATAATTTAGTAAGAATAGAACAATTGGGTTAGTTAAAGTTATTTTGGGTGAATAATGTCATTATGTTTCTTTAATTATGCAAATGTCGACAACTTAAAGGGTCAGAGAGAGAGAGAGAGAGGCAGTAGTTGGCAGAGGCATTAATGAAGAGAGAGGAGGGTGTCCAATTATATTTTCTAAAAATTGATTTTGAGCCTACTTATCCTATTCTATTTGGCCTTTTTTCATTTTGGGTCAGATTACATGTACCATTTTATAGATATTATGGGGCCCATCTAAATTGGGGGCCCTAAGCGGCTGCCTCTCAAGGGTTGCAGCAGCACACATAAACCATTCTGCGTTCAAATATATATATCCTTTGAATCATAGCCATTTTCTTGATTTCACATCATTCCTTAATTCTAAGTTCTCCCTCCAAACACAGCAATTTCCTAAGTGACTCGGAAAACTTTTGGGTAAATAGTCAAACAAATGAACAAGGTATCAGATGATTTCAATGATGTCACAAAATCAAAATGACCAATCTTCGAGAAGTCTTTATTTTACAATACTGCTCTCACTCCCTATGTCACTTGTCCGCAATCCTATGACTGAAGCCCAAGTGGCAATGTCAACAAGTTTAAATCACATACATATTAGCGATACCTTTTGCGGATAAGATATTAAGCAAACATAGTAGGGTAGCATTGAAATACATGAATTGACAAAAATTGGGAGACTGTAGCACATACCACTGCCATGAACATACCCCTTGGTAATAATAATGCATAACCCAACAAATTCCTTCGATGTATTTCAAGACCTACACCAATTACAACAGTCAACGAAGCAAACACAAGGAGATAACTGAAAGAAAAGTACTACTACAAATTCATGGATTCAAGAGAGGTAGCCCATCAGATTTCAAGTGGAAGCTGATACAAGGAGGAAACAAAACAGGGAGGAGGAAAATTTAACATGAGTAATGTTCTTCCCCAAGTTCAGAGTGATTAAATATGGAAAAAAATGCTAAAAACCCAAGATACATAGCAAGTAATGCAAAACTTTTATCAAACTGAGCCCATTGGCAACTTCAAGGTAATAACATGATGATAACAAGGTCAAGCTATATAACCCTAAGGTCCATAGAGGTAGCCAAACACCTAAAATAGTTCAATTTCCTTACCGCACAACTCTGAACTCTCACACGGTCATCATCAGTTTCAACAGCAAACTTTTCGGTATAGTATCTTTCCTTCCAACCCTCTTCACCCAGCTTAATCTGATAACCAAGACTTGAATTCAAGATCTCAGGAGTTGGAAAATAATAAACAATACATTTCGGGTAAGATCTACGCAGAAACACAAGGTTAAGCAACCTTGTCATTGGCAGAATTTGTATCATCAGAAGTACGAATGTTTGAGCTCTGAATCTGCTGCTTATAGACACCCTGATTCAGAGGCAATCATAGAATGAGTATTTTCAAATGGGATACATCTTCCATCCAGAATCAGAAATCCCAACTTGAAAATTTGAATACATTATCCTTACATTGGCTGTAGAAACTCCGAAGCGAAATTCCCTTTCATTTTTTACCTGAGTAAATGACACTGTCATATAAGATTCCAATATCTGTAATGATGTCATCTTCAACTCATTGTTATAGGAAAGAGAAGTGGGCCAGGGGATTAAGGTTTGATACAACGGGTGGGATGATGCCAGTGGCCACATTTGCACTCATCATCATTACGTGATATTCTAGAAGGAATACAGCTACTAAATGAATTACACTTAAATTTTGTGCATCAATAGTTTTGTTGCTTAATTTTCAAAAACAACGGACAACTCAACTCAACAAGGTCTTATCTCAACATTTTTGGAGTCAGCTTCAATAACAGTGCACTATATTCTTCAAATGCTGATAATACAAGTCAGTCCACTATGATTTAACGACTGAAACACTTGACAATGTAATTACATCTCAAATTCAAATGGAAGTGTGAGACGGCCCATCAGACATGTTGTGCAATTTTAAACCATATGAATACTGATTTCCAGCCATTTCTCCCAAAAATGGTTCACTGCACTTTGATTGTTGCTATCAGAAGTACAACAAAAAACTCCAAATATATACATAAAACTCTAATCTCAGGAGCCAGAAAATCCTAAGCACAAATAGTTGTCAAGATCCGCTAGGACTTGCAAACAGGCAAGTCAATAGAATTTTCTTTGTCTTTCTTTCTTGCTATTTGAAGGGAAGGGGGAGAAGAGGAATGGTAGTGCATAAAAACCAAGTATTCCTGGGACATCCAAGCAGAACAACATTATGGAATTGTAGATAAAACCTGGCAACGTTTTCTGAAGACAGCATTCTCATAGGAACCCACAGCTTGTACAAACTTCTCCACACGTTCTAAATTTACCTAGAAATTAAATAAACAAGGGAAAATTATCGCTAGAAACATAAACACGCTAATATTAAAAATACACCCTTTCCGTCTTTACGTTCCAAGATTTCAAACAGAGAAAAATAATAAGCAATGGGTAACTTCCAGATGCAAATAATTCCCAGGCTCCTGGCCAGAGAAGAAGGCAATTTATATCAAGATTGCTCATATATGTACAGTCCTAATTGTGGCACAGCAGGAGTTATTTAATGGTATGTCTCGCAGCCTATATGCATTAAACAGATAGTTACAAAATAGGCCAAACGGAATGTTTAAAAGTGTTCGAATAAGTCATCTGTTTGTAAAAAGGCCACTGAAAAGTACAAATGACAGGGAGATGTTTTATCTATGATCCTCTGCTCAGTGCATGAAGAAGCTCCCCTTAAAAGTTGGAAACTCACATTTGATATTCTCGCATCTTAGAAGTGAAAGAATGGAACAAGCTTCAAACTAGGATCAAAGGTGGCCCACCATCCACGGGTAATCTTGAATGAGCTTCAAGTCGAACCAATCTCAATCTAATCTCAGGCCAGTCATGAGCTTATCATGGCAGAGAGCCTGAACTGAAAACTAAGTAAGCTCCAAAGTAAGAATGAGCTTTAATTAGTTACTCAGCAAGAGATTTTAAATAAGGCAATACCCAAGTATAGACAGAATAATGTTGAGTGTTGCTTGTTTGATCTTGTCAATCTCGAGCTTGGTGCTTTAATCCCCCCACCCTAAAGAGCCCAAGTTGGCCCCTAATCAAGCCCATCTCAAACCAAGTTAGAACAAAGTGGTTCACCCTACAATTTTACTGAAACTGAACCATGTAAGATTGTGTAAGAATTGTTCATTGTTTGACATACGTCTCAGACTGCTATTTGTATAAGGCTGCTTGCTCAAGTTTTTCTTTAGCAGAAGCAAATTTCTTATTAATTCTAGCTTGTCCACCAAGAAATCTGTTTAAATCTCTATAAAAAGGGGTTGGTGTGGGAAATTAGGTGTCCAACGTAATAATAGGTCATTTCAGGTAGGAGAAATTCTGGTGCCATATATCACATAACTCTCTAGTCTGGAATGTATTTGTCAATATCGAGTACAAAGAAATTAAAAGCACCCCTCCTTGGGTTTTTGCTCATTGGTTACTCTATCCAACTAAGAGAGTTCACGTGTTTGGTTCTGAATACCTTTTGTGATTCCAATAATCCATATGACAATTTGGCTGTGCATTTTGAGAAAACATTCATATTCTCGTAATCACAAGTTCAACATAACTTGATTATCATCTTCAACCATGAACAGAAGCATGTAGTTACAAAAAAGACATCCTACCCTACATCTAAACGGCCCAAAGATGAAACTCCAATAGCAGAGAAAGATTTAGGTTACCAGGTCCAAATTTTGGAGGAAAGGTATGTGAAATAGATTAGATGTCCAAGAGTCCAGCACAAACAAAACATGGGAAATAAGTTTTCAACATTGGAACAAAAACATAATGAGGAGATGAGAGAGCATGAATGAGAAAATTTTGGTCACATACCTCAAAAGAGTTGGTCAGATAACCACCCAGTTGAACAAATTCCTTTTTGTAGACAAGCATGAGTAAGTCTATAGCACCCTAGAAGAAAACTATCATAAGGCAAAACAAAACTAAAAAGTACAAAAACTAAGTAGCATTACCCAGAAAATCACTTTCTTGATAGATATATTAGCATTTTATACATGCCCACCTCTGATATCTCCAACGATGGCACATGAGGTAGAAAGTCATTTCCAACAAATAAACACATGAAGACAAAGTCATCTATCAAACGCTCAAAATCTGCTTTCACAGCTGGATCTCGTATCAGTAGGTCATGTGCTAGGTAGTCCCTCAGTACCCATATGTTGAGAAACTGAGAGAGAGAGAGAGAGTAAGAAAATTAACAAAGCAGTTGAAAAATTGTCAATTGATCACAGCAGCAATATAAGATAAAGACCATTTGCATCTGCCTTACATTGAACACTATTGATTTACAAAATAGAATAGTGCAATATCTCGATAATGACACCCCAAACAACTATTTTGCATATTGTGTATCAGCCTTATGTAGATCCAACATATCCTCCTAAGCAGGGCATCTAATGTCAGTGCGGTCGTACATGCATTGATCAGTCATAACTAGGGAACAATTTTGAAATGGTAAAGAAAACATGGAGACCTATCAGTTCTAAAATCAAGACAACACCAAAACTTCCATTTCACGAATCCTATAACCTCCGTTCTATATCTTCAAACATTTCACAGAAACATGGAGACCTATCACTTCTAAAACCAAGACAACACCAAAACTTTCATTTCGCCAACACTATAGTCTCCCTTATATCTTCAAACATTTCACAGAGAAAGTTCACCACTGCATCAATAGTTGGCAGTACTATTCTTAGCTTTAAAGTTTTGGTCTTACATGACTACATGAGAGGTAAGCTTCTTTTAGCGGTGCTTTATTTCCACATCATATTGGTTGAGTTCAGCATCCTTCCACAAGATGAAATCATGCAATTTGCAGAGGAAACCAATGAAAGTGAGTATTACATAAAGAAGAGAAGAAAAAAAAGCCAACCTGAAACTTTTGCCTTACGATGAAGTCCTCTACATTCTTGATACAAAATTTCCCTTGCCCTAACACACCCCTTGTTTTCCACATATTTTGTTTTGAACTTCTATGATTTGTTAGTTCCTTGCGGACATCCTACATCATAAAAGACAAACAAAAAAAACCTTGCCATTACTTCTAAATAATACTGTTTACGTCACACAGCAAATAAAACTAAAACAGAGAGAAGACCAGTAAAATTTACAAATAGACAGACCTCTCTTAATATCGAGAAGTGGATTTCATGGGAAGCCAATGCAAGCATGATCAAGTCTGCATCCTAAAAGAAAAACGTAGTATATGGTTATAGCACAATATAAAGCAGATTACCATCTGCAATGCAGCTAATTTATATGGATAAAAAGAAGGCCATGTACCAATCCATACAAACAATGTCTTGTGTTTGGATCATATCCAGGTAGATTTCTTTGCAAGCGGATGTAAGACATTATCTTATGCTCCCCCTCACCAGGTACACTGGCATCAGAAAGAATAACCTAGCAAGAACCCCATGTAATCACATTGGTGAGACTTAACATCAGAGTCAGTGCCTCAGAAGTTGCAATTACAATTTTACCTTGATTCCCCGCCAACCAGGATCCTTGTTCATTCTCATGTGTACGAAGTATCGAAGAGCCAAAGACAACAAGGCCATGAATTCAGTTCCAGGTGTAATAACATTTGAATCCAGCTTTTGGGTAGCTAAGATTTCCCCTTCCAATCTACGGAGCCCTCTGAACCTCTCTTTTACAGAGGCCTGACAGTAATCAAATTACAACTTTTCCAAAACTAAAAGAAGGAAGGTACAGTAACCAAACTGCATATCGAAAACATACTAGTTTAATACACTTACTTCATCAGCTGCATCTTTAGCAGCTCTGAAACGCCTTGCACGCTGCTGATTCATCTTAGCACGTGGTGCAACACCATCTGTACACGGTTTAACACTTAGAAATCATAATGAAAAACAAATTATTTACAATTTCAAACAAGATGACAGTTCTCGGTTAGTTTCTAAGGATCAATTTTCCCTCGCAATCTGGCCTTCGTATCAGAAAGCATGTTCATTCATAAAAAACTTCAAACATCTAACTAAACTGAAAACAATATGCTTTTAAAACCACCAGGAATCTTGCTTGAATCTTCCATTTTTGCTGCAGCCAGAAAAATTAAAAAATAAAATAATAAATTTATTGAATACTCTACGATTGATTGATCACTGACCAATTGCCAAGTATAGAAGTTTCCGAGGTCTAACGATTGAGAAGATTCTATCAATATACTTGCACACCGCCTTGAATACCTCATCATACGTCGCCGGAGGAGGCTGCATATAAACATATTCGTCTAAGACTCTAAATGCAGTTATTTTACCAACTATATGGCACAAAACAAAGAATCAAAATCATTCGTATACAACGATTGATTATGTATACCAGGCCTTCTGGATGGAAACATGGATGAATAATTCCATTCAAATCAAGATAGAGGTTGTCGAATTCTATGCCATTAGGGTTTCGTTGGCTCGTGTCAATTGGGACCTTAACGCCATTGACGACGGCCGGAGTTTCCTCCATTACTCCGACGACTGAGAGTGGGTATCTCTCTACCAACCAACGATAGAATGAAGGTATCCCCATTCTATCTTTTAGTCTTCTATGCTTTGTTTCTCAGAGCGGGCAAAAAGGTTGCATTAGGCCAGCCGAAGATGATCGGAGTGCAGGGTTTATAGCAGCAAAAATAGAGTCGGCGGGTTGTTATAGGGTTTTACATTCTGCATCTTCCGAAAGATAATTCATTGTTCGGGAGGCTGCCACGTGTATAATGATTAGACCCTTAAACTTATTTTTCATTTTAATTTTGAGCAATATTAATGAGACCTAATTTATTATAACATTTTGATTGACCGTGAGTTTCATCAAATATTAAAATTTGGTGTTAGTCCAAAGATTTCAATGAAACCGCGTCATTAGGTCAGTAAATTATGTCATATTTTTAAGTTTAAACAATATTTTTTAAATTTTTTTTAATTAATCTATTATTATACAGATAAAACATGAATTTTTTAATTTTTTATTTATTTTAATCCAATAATACGAAATTCATAATCAATAAAATTTTTATGCCCAAAAATGTCATTTTTCTCTGCGTCTCTCAAATATCTAACAGCTCAAGTTACATACTTAAGTATAATAATTGACAACCCTTAAATAACATTGGTGCAATTTACCCCCATAAACTTTACAATAATTGCATCTCCACCCCTTATTCTTTTTAAAACTCAAATTTAAGTTTTGATAAAAAATATCTCTAAAAACATTCTTCAATGTTATACTCAAATTAATACTAAATAAAAAGAGACTTAAGTATTTACTCAAATAAAAAATGATTAGATTTTTTTTTCTTTTAACTATCAAATAATCATATTTTATCATCATATAAATTTATGTTTATTCTCATTTAAATCTAGGATTATTATTAGAGTCAACTCTAGGCATAGGTCACTAAGGTGACTATTTATTTAGGGCCCCAGTTTTAGAGGGGCCCTAAAAATTTTAACCCTTAAATTTTTTTTTTTCGTATTTTGAGTTTTAAATAAGACTCAAATTTTTAAGGGGTTAAATCAATGTCTAATTTCGTTAAGATCAAAATTATTTTTCATTTGGTTAAAACCAATAAAATCCTTAAAATATGAACTATAGTATAAACATAAGAATCTAATTTCTATCCAAAAAAAAACTCTAACTCACACCTCTTTATCTCGGGGACATTTTAAAAATTTAAACCACCACTCTAATTGACATACTAAACTATAAAAAGAATAGATTATTTTTCGAATCCAAACATTGCTTATAGAATTTTGTTAGCAATACTCGTAAAAATCATACACTCAAAAAATAAAATTTTCAAAACTTAAATTGATAAAATCTTTTTTACAGTCAACAAATGTTTTAACTATTTATTGAGAAATATTTATTGATAAAACTTGAATATAAGAAGTTGATCAATATTTTTTGCATCTCAAAAAGAATGGAAAATAATTTTTAAATAAATAAAAAATTAAATTATGACAATTACAAATAATATATATATTTGTACACGAAATATTCATAGGGGCCATGTGATGTTTTCGCCTATGACTCCTGTTGACATTGTGGCACCTCTGATTATTATCTTTTAACTTTTGAGTTTCTTCATTGGAATACTTAATATTAAATTAATTTTTTTACTCAAATGTGGAGGATATGCTCTAAAAAAACCATGTTGCATGAAGATAAGAATCATTAACTTAGGTCTCTCCGGAGGGCAGTAATATTTTACAATAGGAGGAGTTCCTTACAAACCAGGAATGAAAGGAAAAGATTAGATAGTCTGTCTTGACATGAACCGAGCTTTGTTGGCTCATTTTTAAAGAAAGTGGGAGGTGGGACAAAGTTGCTAAAGTGGACCTCCAAGGGATTATGGACCTAAACAAGCCATGGAACTAACAGCAATCAGGGGGCTCTGCCTCCCAGGCATACCATTGATGCCATTCATTTTGTGCAAGATCAAGATGAACCTTTCAGGATATGCAATGGGCAATGAGCTCCTGGAAGTGAATTTTGTTGATCAGCATTGGGAATATGCTGTGCCTGCGGTATTAGATAAGAAGCATATTCAGCTGGTAGATATGTGTTACAGTTTTAACAATCCTTTGGTTGCTGGAACAAAATCAGTGTTAAAATTTTCAAGCAGGTTGAAATGGTTGTTGCAATTCTTTCTTTCATTTTCTGCAGCTTCTTCTGGAGAGTTTCATAAATGGAAAGTCGAAAACATTTTCGTGGAGATGTCTTCTTGAAAAAACTTGGTTCAGTCTCCAGTTTCAGATTGCCAGTAAGAAGTTGTCTACTTTCTTGTTTCAATTTGCATCATGATACAACATTTTTTTGATCATCTTCTTGGGATGTAATCGAGATATGGGGACTGGTTTGCCCATGGTTTCTTTGAGCGTTTGCTCTTGTTTAATTTTCCCTTGTTTTCTTTGACTGGTTTGGCCATGGTTTCTTTGGGCATTTGCTCGTGTTTAATTTTCCCTTGTTTTCTTTCTTGCTTCAATTTGCATCATGATGCAACACTTTTTCGATCCAGTTCTTGGGATGTCATCGAGATATGGGGACTGGTTTGCTCATGGTTTCTTTGGGCTTGTGCTCGTGTTTAATTGTGAAAATAAAACTCCATTATAATCTAAAAATATGCATACAGATATGTACTTCCCCAGTACTTGATGTTACTTGATGTTCATTACCATTAGTAAGCCATGTGCTAACAGTCTCCAAGGCATCAAACTTGTTAATTAACATCTCAATCTAGGATGCATAGATCCCAGTGAGTGTGCAAGTGGGCAAACCCAAACAGTGAAACAGGGATTGTGCATAATTGGCAAGGGTGAGCTACAAGTAAGCATAACACATGATAGCTCAGTATATACTCTAGTCAAATGTGGTCCCAATGATCTCCATAATCCTTAAATGGCTCTTTTACATCTCTCAGTTTAAATTATTCTCACTTATTAAAACACCAGAAACAAAAGGTTTGGGAAGATCGTAATGTTATTAATAATGGTTTACTCACATGTGTTTTCGAGTTTCTCCATACTTTTGCAGGTGTCTTCCACTTTTAGAATGTTTACGCAGAGTTATAAGAGACTGTCTGAGTTGCATTTGGAAGCCCAGGCACAAGGACCTTCAACTTGGGGTAAGCTTCTTTTCATTCATTCCCACACTTTCATTGACAAATTTTCATTTTGCCTGCCACAAGCATGAACTTTCCTTTTTAAGAAATCTTTGTAACCCTGATGTTTTCCTCCTCCAATTTACTTTGTTTGGTAGTTAGGGGTCTGGGATCACTAGCTACTTATGCTTTGTGCTCAATATCCCTATATATTTTTTTATGTGGTACAGCTAAAAGTTGTTTAGACAATAATAATATTTTCCCACTGAAAAAAGGCATCACATAATGCTTTGAATATCTTATTTCTCTCTCACTTTCTTTTCCATACTTTCAATGAATATCCAAACATGGCCAAAGTATTCATATCAATCTTTCTGTAGAATTGAGTTCGGCTTTGCCTCGCATACAGAGACTGGTAAGTTTCCCCATCAGAATAGATCGGTATCAAATTATTAAAATATGATCTTTGCTTTTTTCTTTTTAACCTCCATGTTCTAATATTAGTCTTTGGATAACTTCATCTCTCTAACCATTAGTTCTTTCCAAAGTATGCACTGTGTTGCTAGCTCTTGGATGTTATTCATCATAATCTAGTACTGGTTTTCGTATATGTGGACTGACTGACCAACTTAATTTCTTGAATGAAAGAGGTTGCTGGTTCACAACTTGTAATCGTATTCACAGGCAATTATTTTCCTGGAAACCTACATGGAGGAACTACAAGAAGAACTGAAATTAGATGGAGTTTCATTTAGAGCTGCTCAACATAAGTCATCCTTAAATTTTGTGAGTTCTCCACACTGATTAGCAAGAAAGTTGTATTTTGCTGAGTTCAGACAACATTTATCCACAAATTATATCACTAATTATTTATCCTCCATTTTTTAGAGTGGAAACAGAGATAATTTGTGTTGGACCAGAGCTCAGAAGAACTTGGTGGCAAGCCAAAGACCTTTTAGTTCTTGTAAACAACCGTTGAAGGTACCAGAAAGCTCTAACCAACCTATGGAGTTCTTGTGTAGACCATGGAGCCCTTCTGCATCCGACTTCCTTGATATATTTTCATCAAGTGTGAGTAACTATCATTATACTTTATTGCTGTTTGTGGTATTGCATTAATCGTTAATATCATAATTATGTCGACTGCACATGGTTGTCACCACTAACATCAGATAGTGATTGTGCCTAAGTAGCAGCATGCTATAAACCAATCCCATGTAGTTGGGATTAAACTTTTTGTCGAATTTTGTTTTAAGGTACGTGGGATTATCAAAGTCATTCAAGCACCCAAGTTTGCCTTCTCTAATGATCGTTTAACTCTTGTCTTCATCATAGAACTTCTTGTTGCCCCCAAGTGCCAACGACAGGACAGTGGAGGATGGAGTAAAACAGTTGGGTGAAATACTGCAGAAGGAGCACAAAGAGGAACAAGTAGATGAAATGCTGAAGAACACTTCACAAAGGAATAAAGCAATAGCCAGCAAGGGAAACAACAACAGAGTAATCTCCTCCCCCTTTCTGCTCATTCTGCCTAACATCCCGACCTCCCCCCCCCCCCTCTCTCTTCTTCTACCAGAAAGCACATACACTCGATCATGCAGTTGTTCAGATTCAGCATCAGTTTAGGTGGATGGTGTAAGTTCTATTGATTAACCGTTTAACATTGGCTTCATTAAACTTAAATCAAAGCATAAAAAGGTTAGTTTCTGTAAGATTGATTCCTGGACAAATATGTAGTTATCCTATAGTATCAAAATCATTGCTAGTTCTCTTCCTTGCCTCCTCATTTTCTCTGCACCAAAATAGTATAAAAAAATCGTCCTTCAAATATGTGTATTACTCATGCTAGTTTTGCATCAAGCAAACAATTACAGTAGTTTCCTTTATTTTTAAATGCTACAAATGTTTAATTTTAATTCACTTTGCTTTCTCAGATGGACTTCAAACACATGGTGGGATGGGTAAAAGGCAAATCATTAACTAGCTTCATAAGATCGCATAAAGAAAAGAGAAGAGAGGAAGTTCGATTCCATACAGCCAAGTTGCATGCTGCTCTTTCTCTCACACAGCTAGCTGCAGCAATTGCTGGCTTTGCTACCAATGGGAGCACAGAACTGTACAATATCAATCAAACTGATCATGGAGGAACTGGATCTTGGAACCAGGAAAAGGGTGTCGTAGTTTCCTCGGCTGCAGCTTTAATGACTACGGTATGTGCTGAAGCTGCAGAATATCTGGGAGCGCAGAGATCCCAAGTTGCATGTGCTGTCAACTCAGGCCTGGCCATCCAAACACCCATAGACATGATCACTCTTACAGCAACTGCAGCAACATGTAATACTTAAGACATACTTTCCTTAATGCCTATTTTGATTGTTTTATAATTTTATCTCACCAGATTTCAGGACTTATAGTTTCTTTCAAGAATTGCTGAAAAGCTTGATAAGCTCTACTTACCAGGTTTAAGAGGAGCTGCAACACTGAAATCAAGAGCTTTGGAAAACTCCTACTCTCCAAAGAGCCAAGAAGACATACTTAAAGCAGGTGCTCAAATATACATAATCATGCCCTCTGGTGAGTAACACAAATAGATCTTGTTTCTGGAGTTCTTTCGCGTGCACTTAAACCTGAAGGATTATATGCCTGTATATATTTTTCATATGTCTGTTTTAAGATTTGTAATCTGTTCATTCAGGTCAAAAACAATACAAATGGGTCAGCATCTATCTTAAGTACAAACAGCTCATATTGAGCTTCAGAAAGAAGTATTTGGGAGGAGCCCTGACAACTTCAAAGGAATGTAAGATCTATCTGTGACTTAAACAATAGCTTATTTTTCATCTTATTTTTTCTTTTTTCGGGCTTTGGGGCCAGGGGTTGGGTCCCTCAATCCTAATTCATTTTCCTTTTTCCAGATAAGATTATCGACATTGGAGAGGAAAGTAAGGTCGGTCAAGGCTGCTTCTTTCTCCGCTTGAAAACAGACAAAGGAATGTTAAGGTTGATGCTCGAGGATGAAAAGCAATCTAGCATCTGGAAATCAACCATTTCCAATCTCTTATATTCATCAATTTATCATATAGTGTGACATAAAGGTCAGCCAAAATTAAACTATGATGCATGAAATTAGCTGCAGTTGTTGTATGCAACTTGTTAAATAGACAATAAAATTTCTTTCATCGTCTTTCCATCTTCCTCAACAGCTTACATTGACTGAAAGGTTTAGCACCTCAATCTCAGCTCTTGGCTTGCAGTGGCTGTAGTAATGTTCCAAGAATTTGAATCTAAACCTATCCATCAAAGTAGCGATTTATATTTGCGCTGATCCAACAGAAAAATGCGTAAAGAGATCAGAGGGAGAAAGATGCCAAAGAACATCAGAAAGTAAACAGAGCTTGTCATAAACTTTTGAACATGATCTTTTCCCTTTTATGCCAGTATTAGATCTATACTCGTGTACTTTCTACCCAAGCTCCCTAACCCACCCCAAGAGAGATCCACAATCAAACTGAAAGAGCAGCCTACAAATTACCAAAAATCTGGACAAAAGACTCTTTGTTTCTCATCTTTATTGGTAAAATGAAAATATTATACAGATTAAACACAACTGAATAACTAACTCCAACAGGAACTAAGCAAATACACAGAAGCATTACATGCTAAAGAAAAACCTATTGTCATTTGGCATAGACACAGATTTCTTGCAATCGCTTTTGTTTTTATATGCCATCAGGTCATCTTGCATCCTCATTGAGTCATTGACCTACGGCCTCTCAGGGGAGAACCTATTTATTTCTCCTCAAACTCAACATCTATGACATCTGGATCAGCCTTTGAAGAGGGAGGTGCTCCTCTGCCACCTCTTGAAAAGATGTCTCCTTGTGGCTGCCACACAATATTTCCACAACCTGCACAGCGAATTATTTGGTTTTTGTATCCAACGAACTGTCTCCGACAAGCTGGACAAGCCCCCTGCTCAAAAAATTAATTAAGACAACTGTAAAACAACACATTTACGTGATCAGATCAAACTCAATTATAGGTCTTGATAAAAAATGATGCTATGAGGCCAAATGAGCGGCATCACTCCATAAGGCAGGGCATATTAAGGATAATAGATGAGCCCTGGGGAAAAGTCAACATCTTAGTCAATCTAAGAGACAAAACCATTTAGATTAGTTTCCAAGGCCCTCAGGGTTCAGCAACCATCTTTAACAGCAGAGGGCCAAGAAATATGTAGTTACAAGGATAATGTTGTGTGCACCTACTATGATTTGGGGTTGAGATTTCCTATTACATATTCCCGAAACTTTGATAATCATTGGAGAGATTGATTCAAGACTTCAATGTATCTCTGATGTTGCCACATGCCTGCACTTCTATTTGGTGTGGACATTAGCTGGGCACCAGGACCCATGCCATGAGCACCAGAATTCCTACTCTCGTTTAATGTAGTAAATGATTTACGGGATTGAGTGCTCAAGGAAGTCAGCCTATTAGACGGTGATCCTACTTAAAAACAGCATAAGAGGCCCAAATTAAAGCTTGTAGGACTTGTGACAGTGATCCAAAGGAGGAAAACCTGGGCCTAATACTTTTAGCTATTTGCCGTGAAGATATTGGTGGGAGTAGCCCTTTCAACTCCCTCCGAGTAAAAATACGTTTTTTTCTTGTTGAAGAATATAGAAGACAAGGAGGAGGAAAGCAGGCAAAAGAAAGTACAACCAGGTGATCATTCATATCATAAGAGGAAATTACAACCAAATAAAATGGTAAGAATCATTAGTTGCAGTGACTTTTGGCATGTAAAATCCTCCAATTAGGGGGGGGGGGAACAACTTCCATTCAATGACATTAAACATATGGAGAATAACAGCAATAAGTTTTACCTTAATGACTAGGTTGTTGGCAACAGCTCCAATGAGAAGAGGACCAGCAAATGGTAGTACCCATGTCGCAAATATCAAAAATCGAAACAGCCATCCAGATAGAGCAAACCATAGGAAAAACATAGTCTGCACATATAATTACATAACCCAGTTTACATTGATGAACCCAAACATTGCAGCCAGAGGCCATAATGTCCTGCCGGGGGAGGGGGGGGTGTGGAAATGCTCAAGACAATAAGTGTATCAAATAAAAAAACACAATAGCCTGTGCAATCATGCTGAGACGCAAATCAACTGCATGAAAGCAATACAGATTTTTCATGGCTTCCATGAACGGAATACAAAAAACACAACAGCCAATTTATCAAGTGATACTCACACCAATACTTCTTCCCAAAGGTGTATTCAAAAAGCCATTCAGTTGCTTCCTGTACTGCAAGAATAACAAAGTAAATCAAGAAAATGATTAACAGAGCGGACTTTGAAATAACATCAGATTCAGAAAATTTTCTTTTAAGAGTAGTGTTTAACAAAGCAATACGACCAACATGAAGAACTAAAATTAAGAGACAATAATCAGCGAGATTCAGAGACAATTATCCATTTTTTTGGCTTGACTGACAGTTATTGCCTGATAACTTTATAGATAACACGTCAACTTGTGACTAAACTGAGTGACATATCATGAAATTGAGAAAAAGTAAGGGTCTACATATAGGGGAAAAATAACAAACCCTCGGCCAATTCCTGTTGAAATCGATGGTAAAGGTCCGCCACTGCTGTGTGATCTCGAACTCGCGGTCGAGCTCCCTGGCACGGTCACCGGCAGATTGGGCCACTGCCGAGAGCCGACGAGAGACAGAGTATCTCCGGTCGATTCCCTCCGCTGTCTTCTTGGTTTCATACAGGAGCTGCTCGAAGCCATTGTTGGCGCTCCGCCACGCGTCCCTCCAGACCTCGCCGGACTTTATGCGCTTTGCAAATCCGTCAAGGTCGCTTCGCCGGAATGCCTGAACGGTAGCCAGGTGGCGGATAGGGACGAAACGTTGGTGGGTGCGGTGAAGACTTTGGAAGTTTGTGGGTACTAAAGGGTGCCATGGCAGGTTCGTAGCCATGACCGCGGAGAGTCACAGGTACAGGAAGATTGGGCGGAAGGTTAGAGAAGGTATATACTATCGACCATTGGCTTACAAGAGTTTGCAGAAATTATGTATTAACCCCCAATCTATTCTTAATTTTCATGATATGCAAGCTAGTTTCCTCATTTGTTTATATTTAACATTGGTGATAAGATTATGATTACCTTCATCTAAATTAATGCAAGAGTAAACTCGATCGATCATCTTTATCATTGCCAAAAAGAAAAGAAAAAGAAAACTAGTGTTTAAAAGGAAAAAAAGAAGGAACTACCGGGCCTGAGGCCCATAGTCGAAATGGAAAACTAGAGTCCAGTCCAGTCTACAACCATTCTCCAACAAATTGGATAACTCTCGTCGGTATGCGCCTGCCACCTCCGACCACCACATCTTCTTCACCTTTTCTCTCTCTCCATTCTCTTCCACAATTCCATTCCACCAGTTGCGTATCAATACTTACGTAACCACACTTCATTTGCATATTATATAATAATTTATCCATGGTTTATATGCAGATCCTGAGACCTAAAACGTGAAATTTAGAAATCAATTTCTCTCTCTCTCAATCCATCGATTTGGGATGGGTGATTCTAAGGTCGATGAGAACTCGAAACAAACAGTGGAGGAAGAAGTATCGGCAGCGGTGGAGCTGGCCAAGGAGTTGCAAGACTCAGCTGCCTCCTTAATCTCACGCACCACGCATGAAGAAGACTCTCTCCGCCAGCGAGCCCAATCGCTCGATTCCAACATCCACAGACTCCGCTCATCGATCAAGAAAGCTAACTTTGATTCAAATCACGCCGAAAAAGTAACAAGAAAGCTAATTTTTGTTTGCTATTACATGTTTGCGATAATCTTTTGTTTACTTATGATTGTTTGGTTGTCTAGTTGGAAGAAGAGTTGTACAGAGCTAGGTCTATATTGAGTGAAGGAGAAGCGGCTGCATTCCTTCCAAGCAAATCTCATGGTGCGCTTCTGTTGCTCTGTGATTTATGTTCACGTGATTTAGTTAGTAATAAAGGGGTCTAATTGATGTTGATTGATCACTCACAGGGCGCTTCTTGAGGATGTTTCTTGGTCCAATTAATGTTCGTGCTAATAGGAAGGATGTGCAGCTGAAAGTGAAAGAGGAATACAATAGTTTCAGAGTATGTTCTTTGCTTCAGCTTTCCATAGCGTCACCCCATATTTTCATTTGATCTAGATCACTGCTTATTGCTTAAATTTCATCATAAAAGTTACACTAGATGTTCAGTTGAAAGTGAAGTGGGCATTAAGTGCGTATGAGCCGCAGATGAGTCCCAGTGCCTCATTTTCGTACCCTCTGCTTTAGGGCTGAGGAAACCAATCTGTTGTGAATCGGTGATGGTTCCTTCAAATGTGGTGACCTCGGAAAGGTGGAATTTTAGCTGTGTGACAAGTCCTCCGTGGATCTTGAAACTGTTGGGAGTAAAGTTGATGAGATGGAGGGCATTCTGATCAGCCCTTGATATTAGATTGCTGTGAGTGCCGATATGCTAAATCGGGGCATGACAGGATTGTTATTGTATATTGGATCGTTGAGCCAGGAATCATCTTAATTCTACTTTAAAAGGATATGGCGATGACGGTGACCGGCCAGTCAGACCCAATGCCAATACTTAGGTTTATATCTTCCTAACTACTTTGCCACCGTGGTAGTTTTCCTGTGCTTCCTCACAGATACTAAAGTAATCTGTCTACTCATTTTTGTTTGGCCATAAACATGCTTCACATGAGGCTTGTATACTAACTTTCTCATAAAGGAAGGTCTCTAGACTCTCTACGTTTAGTGAGGTTTCTTCGTGGTGCCCATCTCAATTACAGATCAGGATATGATCCTTCTGTCGTCATGCTGCGGAGATTTTTTGTCTTTGTGCAGTAATTAACTCATGTTTCTCGTGGACACGATAGAACTGCATATATTTTCCATCACTGCTCTTTACCATATCTTTAAGTGGCTTACTTGCATTCTTGCCAACAAAGTAGCGCTGGATATTGTCAAATTCTTTATTGGTGATTAACTACTTCCGTGTCTCTCATGGACAGGATAGAACCGCATGTCTGTTTCTTTTTTTTCCATCCCTGCTGCTTGTGTTGAGGTCCTGGATATGGGATGGATGTTTTCCTGCATTTCCAGTTCAGCTTTACCAGGTGATATATATGTGAAAAGGTCTTTATATCCCATATTAGGTCCTTCGTTTTTTCATTGTTTTACTTTTAAAAGTTCATATCGTTCAGCAGAAGCATACTGAACATACCTTTTTCAGGGTTGGTTGCTAATTCTTTACACAGGCTTGGCTCTGCGAGAGAACATTTTGAGAGTGAATGGAAGTGATATTCGTCCATGGTAATTAGTTTAATCACCAGTGATTTTATGGAACTTTTCCTTGACAAATAGCTACTTCTTTTGCTATTTTTCTGTACACAACACCAGCAAATTATTTTGAATATGTTCTAATTCCCCATCTATGATTTAGTTGTTGGCTATAACCAGAATGCATTAAAGCTGTGTCGCATTCTGTCCTTCAAGTGGCAGGCAGATTCCCTTAAACTTCAACCATTTGCGACGATTTATATAAAGATGCAAAAAAAAAGAATCTTTTTCCCAGTCATCGTTGTACCTTTTAACAAGATGGTAAATAATTGCACTTTTGTAGGTGGATATACCATCACTATTTTGCTATGGTTATGGCACTCATCAGTCTCACTTGGGAGATCGAAAGGGAGCCTGGTTGTGCCCAGAAGCAGGTAATTATAGGGTATAATTTACATATCAGGGGTGTGTTTCTTAAACTCTTGAAAGCAATCATGTTCTGTGCAGAGAGGTGTACAACTGTTCCTGCAATGGGCGATCATGCAAGGAGTTGCAATGTTTCTGCAAAATAGATATCAACGGCAGAGGCTCTATACACGTATTGCACTGGGAAAGGTGCAGTGATAGAATTACTTGGGTCACCACCAAGTTTTGTGCATTCTCTAATAAGTATCTTCTTTGTCATTGTCTTCTTTTTTCATTTTCTCTCTCTTCTTATTTGTCAAACACATCTCCATCATGCATAGTTTTTGGAACTCTACCAAGTGTTTGGGTAGATGGCATTCCTATTTGATGCATGTTGATGCCTTTGTGCAATCTTTTTGTGGTGACCAAAGATCTCTATTTAAGTATTTTTCCTCTTTTTTCTTGTGGTGGCCGAAATTAAAAATGTTTGTGTCACCAACTTTAAGCTTTGGGAGATCTGGCAAGAGTTATGTTTCTAATGCAAGTGTTTCCCCAACTATTGCTTGTAGGCTAGGAGAATGGATGTCGTATGGGGAGAAACTGCTGGAGTAAAAGGCCAACTATGGTTGTTGTGCCCCATATTGTTCATCTTACAGGTAATTCTAGTTGCACATCTAAGTCTTAGACAACGTGTATAGATTTTCTTTCAGTTTCTGCACGGGAAAGATTTGGCTTGAAATATGTTGTGTCGTAAAGGGCATGTTAGATCAAGAAAATATGAGCAATTAGGGTCAAAATTGGGAAATTTATAGATGTATATGTAACTGCTTATATTTTCTATTTGTTCCCTTTAAAGCTGCAGTTATGTTATTATTCTTCTCTAATTTTTTATATGGTGGTCTCTTCAGACCTTTAGTGGCTGGCCTGGAGCCAAATATCAAAATATCGTTTCGAAACGGTCAAAATATTCGAAACGTTTTCGTTTCTAAGGAGACCGAAACGAATCAATAATGGAATCGAAATTCTAATATTTCAAGGCGTTTCATAATGTTTCGAAATGTTTTGTTATATTTCAATACATTTCCACAATTATTTCAGAATATTTCAAGGTATTTCAAAATATTTTAGTATATTTTGACCAATGTTTTGAAAAAGATATTTCTTAAATTTTTTATTTTTTTTTATTTTGTTTTCGAAACGTTTCCGTTTCCTAGGTGTCCGAAACAATGCACCGAAACCGAAATTTTGATCTTTACCAGGAGTCTCTTGCACTGTGACATGTTTCTTTATTTGTTATTTGGTGATCATGTTATCCTTAGTGAGCATGTACAGATATTAGAAACATGTTTTCACACAATAGTTTAAGCATACCATAAATGTATGCTGTTGTAATCATAAATTTTCCAAATTTTTGTGAAAGTCCTTTCCTTTGTGACCACATCTGCCGTTTAAGAATTGAAGACATAGTATTTGGTCCTCTCATGCATTCTTATATCCCTCATCATGATATGCATTCCACATTCTTCGTTAGTTTCCTCTGACCTGCAATGCCATTGATTTGATAAAAAGGCTGCCCAGCTGTTTATGTGGCCATTGTGAACAGCATCTGAAGACAAGTCCTAACTTCCACAAACATATAATTAGCTAAAATCTAGAACATGTATATATATATATATAAATCAATATTAATACTATGCCATATGGCACAAGTGTTAATAGATATTGATTTGAATACCAATGCAACTTCTTCAAGCAAATAGCATCAGCAACATGAAACAACACACTATCAATATTATACAGCACTGGCATCTTGATGCAAAAATATATTTTTGGTTATATGTATGCATATTTCTTTTTCCACATCTCAAGCATTGTTGGCAAAGATTTTGTGTTTAGTTAGAGGACATTGATTCAGAAACAAGAAAATTGGTACTATGTAATAACAAGATAAATAAGAACGCGCGTAAAAGATTAGTTGATTTTATAGCTCTTCAGCGCTTGAAGTTTACTTGATAGGTGTATAATTTTCTTCTGTAGTTATATCCTACATCAATAGATTGCTCATATTCATTTGTTGCAAACACGTTATCACGAGAAACATAGTGGTGTTGCTTCAATGGCCTGAAGTAAATTAATGTTATCTTGGTTCTTGGTTTCAGGGTTTCGAAGCATATGTTGGAATATTGTTGCTTAAAACTGCACTGGCTGGTGTTGCTTCGGCGTGGCAGGTGAGGAAAACTTGGTAATGTTGATGTGGATTTTTGAAGAGAGAATTTGACTTCTTGTATTTACACCCAGACCTAACCTGACATTATTTGCACAAAACCATTGCCTTTAATTTTGAATCCACAACCTTGCTGTTGTTAGTCTGAGCATTTCAAATCTTAAATTGAATTCTTTCCTCTGTTTGCTGTGCTGTTAGATGCACTTGTGGAAATTGAAGTTGATTTGATATTACAAATATAATGTGCTTATGGCAGGTAGTTACCTGTGGAATCCTGCTGATAATTATGGCAGTTGGGAACTTTATAAACACAGTGCAGACGCTCGTGACGAAGTCTCGGGTCAAAGCAAAAATGAAGAAAAGTAAAAGCAAACAAGAGCTACTTCAGGGACCCGTTAAAAAGAGTTTGTAATTTTCAGACCATGGCAATGGTTAAAACAGGGGTTTGAGTATCGGATGAGGACTTGATCTCACCTATTTCTCAACCCAGTCTTGCTAGCAACGCTCTTTCTCCTCTATATGAGTAGTAGCCTTTCGATTCCCTTTTTGTAAGTTACCCAGGATTGCACATCGGAGCTGTATCAGTTGGTTACACTTGTGCCAACGATGAGAGAATCAGACGTCTGGTTCTGAGTGCCACTTGATTTTTGTTTCTAAAATGTGCAACACTCTTCTAATTTACAGAAATTCACTCAAATTACACCTGAAGTCTATTATTTTGCTGAGATGCTTAGCATGTTTTTGAGTTGACAAATTGAATTTTAAACTGGGGTTTTTTTCCTTTTTTGAATAAAATTTCACGCTTGTGTCGTCGATGTTTAACCCAAATTTTTTTTTTTGAGGGAGAGGGGTTGGGTTACATGTATAAATTGTTGGTACCATACCGAAATTAATTAAAAGTTATAGATTTATGTTTGATTCATTTATAGACATTG
>CM042201.1:21702473-21745104 GCA_023539305.1 Ilex asprella | reverse complement strand
ACATTGCTTCTAAGAACGAGAAAGTAAGATAAAATTATAAAAAACAAAAAACTAAACTTGTGTTAACTTTTTAAAGGTACCAAAAAACTATGGTTGGACCCTTAAAAAACATTGATACTGACATATATGTGACAAAGTTGGATCAGGAAATGAATAAAAGAAACACAAATCCGCTACAACGTTGGATCATAACACAATAGAATTATAAAAAGTTGCCCACCCAGTAATGCAGCTCAGTCTATTTTTCTGCAATGTCAATAATAATAATAATAATTAGAAAGAGTACTAGAGGAAGTGGGGAAAAAAAACAAACCTTAGCAGTAAGACTGGATATATAAAGCAAATTTTTTTTTAAGAAAAAAATTAATGCGAAAGTTGAGATGAAAATAGTGGAGAAGAGCTTACTCAATCTTAGGACGAACTTGAACATGTTTTGATTTGAAGCAAGGCTTCAACACTGAAAAGCGCTTAGAAAGAACACAAAACAAAACAAAGTCGGAGAAGAAGATGAGATAAGTTATAACAAACAAATAACAAAACTAATATGAAATAAGCCGTCAAAAGAAAACAAATATTCTTCCATCCAGTTATCACTGAAAATAATATGAAAAACGAGGACTCTGCGTGTGTAAAGAGAATTCTCACTCACCATGGCAAAAACTGCAAGAAGGACAGGAAAGATGGTTATAAGTGTCGCCACAAACATGCAGTTTAGGAAGAGAATAATCGCAGCGGGGATTGATTGAAGCATCACCTAACGAGCATTGGCCACGGAATCTCGGAAAGTTGCAGCAAATTTAAAACCAGATATCACAATGATAGACATTGCAGAAAGAGCAACAATAACAAATATATTTCCTTTGGCAATCATGACTGCAAAAGCGTGACTACAAACGTAAATAAAAAAAGTTATGGTGCCATATTGTGGACGCGCTTTAGAGATGAGTTCTTTGCTGTTTTTCGGTATTCTAAATATAATAAAATTATTTATTGAAAATTTTATTTTGAAGCATGTAATATATAATAAAATAGTAATGAGCTAGAGCGAAACAGTTACACAGAATACAGAAATAGGTACAGAAGAATTAATGAAACAGTTGCATAGTCTTACCGAAATAGTTACACGTAATTGTTTGTCAAACCAATATAAATACTAACTTGTTTATAGAATAGAATTTGAAGTAGATCAAGACTAGTGTTTGACACTATGTCCTTAAGACAAATTTCGTCCTCACACACGGTGCTTATGAAATATAAAACATCTGTCTTCTTGGATACAATGATTTTTACACAAGTAGAAATAACACTCCAATCTACTTGTCTAACGAACCAGAAATTGTATTATGTACTCTCCTAATGCAGACTGCCTTAATGCCGAAATGCAATGCAATAATGTCTGTCTTAATGCTGAAAATGGACTGATGAATGAATTAATTCAGAATGGTAATGAGTCTAGGTATTTATAGACACTTTGATGACTTTCTGGACAATCATCATACTAAAAGACTCAACCCAAAATTAGTCGACACCACTTGTGTAATTGTTCTATATGAACATACACAACTCAATTTTTCGGACTTGAGGGAAGCAAAAATTTGAACCAGTGCGATCCAATGGATACCAAAAATTAAATTTCGGTTCAGAAATTCTCGCCAAATTAATTAAATAATTTTTTTCCAAAATGGTAGGGCATGGTCTAAACCCACACACATACTCGTACCGGAGCCCGGCCAGGTCGGGTCGAGTTGTGGCGTGGCGAAGCGAGCGGCGAACGTGTGTGTGGTTGAACTGAAGGCATGTAGAGGTTTACTTCGCTTATAAAATTGTCGTACCTCTTGGGGTCCAATCATTGAGCAAACTTGACTTATATATGCCCATATAAAATTTCTTCCTCGACTAATGCGAGATTGGTGTCAAATCCCACATTGCACAACCTCTATTTTCACATTTCAAGAGGGTCGTTTTAGAGCCTATTTTCTCATTCATTTTTTACTCGATTTGAGCAAGTGAATATACTACATTATTCTCCTCTCGGGGTAGAATATAAACCCACGGAAGTTTACTCGAAACAACGAATGAGTCCCACTTTAATTTAGGCTCAAAGTCGACCAAAAATTTAATTTTTACACTTAAAATCTGTTTTGGTCCAACAATCCCCCACATGAATGGAAAATTGGTTGTTAGTATGAAAATTATAATACTGACACACTATAGAGAGTACATCTTTGAAAAGATCGTCCATCGAGATAAGTAGTTTTTGGCCTTGAACCTTCCCTATGAAATCTCATTGGACTTACTAGCTAAATAGTGAACGTGATGTATTGAACTATTCAGCTATTTGAGAAATCAGATCTAATAGACCTCACACAGTCTCTTTCCTAACACAATTGGTTCTCATGATTGTGTTCATTTTGGCTCTGAACAACTTCTGATTTTCATGAGTGCTTTAGAGAATTCAGTCTTTATAAATTCTCACAGAAGTCGCCCTTTCACACCAATATAGGTGACTCCTATTAGGAATATCCTACAACATCCCACTTGAATTTTTCAAGGTATAAGAGTCATTAAAAATATAGTTTACCCTAATAAACTCTGCAGGTACCACTAGTTTATCATAGGAATAAGTAGGAGAAATTATCTCTTTAGTGTTTCTTTTGAATCACGCATAATTCAGTTATCCCTTTGAATCTAGATCTTGGGATCTCCAGTCAACTAGTCTCATTCCCCTCGATGTACAATTAACTTTCTCTCTCGTCAAACCTTTAGCAAACAGATCCGCTAGATTATCCTTTAATTTTATATAATCAATAGAAATAATTCCATTTGAGAGCAATACCTAAGGGTATTATGTCTATGACATATATGTCTAGACTTACCATTATACATGTCACCATGTGCCCTACCAATTGCAGATTAGCTTCACAATGTATACAAATTGCTGGCACAAGTTTATGCCATATTGGAATATCCTCTAAAAATTGGCGAAGCCACTTAGCTTCTTCTCCTGCTTTATCTGAAGCGATAAATTCAGATTTCATTGTGGATTTGACAATACACGTTTGCTTAGAGGATTTTCAAGATACAATTGCATTACCAAGTGTAAAAACATAACCACTTGTGGATTTTGTATCTTTTATATCAGATATCTAGTTTGCATCACTATACCCTTCAAATATAGCTAGATATCTTGTATAGTGCAATCTAAAATTCAGGGTATATCTTAAGCATCTAAGAACCATGATAATTACCTTCCAATGGTCTATTCTCGGATTACTCGTATAAATACTCAATTTACTATTTGAGAATGTTATATCCGGTCTAGTGCAGTTCGTTACATACATTAGACTGCCAATGATACGAGAATATTCCAATTGTGATATGTTTTAGCCAGTATTTTTAGACAAATGAAGATTTATATCAAGTGGTGTTCTAGCAATGCTGCTTTTATCTTTGTCGAACTTCTCAAGTATTTTCTTAATATTATGTGATTGAGATAATACAAGTCTACCAGATGTTCTATAAATTTTAATTCTCAGTATAACATCTGCAACACCCAAATCCTTTATGTTAAACTTACTAGACAACATTTTCTTAGTAGTTGTAATAATATTATTATTACTACCTAAAATAAGCATACCATCCACATATAGACAAACAATGACATATCTATTATTTGTGTCTTTGACATAGATACATTTATCACATTCATTAATTGTGAAACTATTTGACATCATTTCTTTGTCAAATTTCTCATGCCATTATTTTAGTGCTTGTTTTAAACCACAAAGTGATTTAACAATTGTACACATCTTCTTCTCTTGACCCGGAGAAACGAACCCTTCGGGTTGGTCCATATAAATTTTCTCATGTAAGTCACCATTTAAGAAAATTATTTTCACATCCATTTGGTGTATCTCAAGATTATACAACACTGCAATAACTATGAGCATACAAATAGATGTTATTCTCGTGACAGGAAAATATGTATCAAGTAATCAAGATCTTCCTTTTGTTTGTAACCTTTAGCTACAAGTCTAGTCTTGTACTTATCAATTAATCCATCAGTTTTCATTTTCTTCTTGAAAATCTATTTACACCCCAAAGGTTTACTCACTAGAGGAAGATCTACCAATTTCTAGGTGTGATTTTACATGATGGATTCAATTTCAATGTTTACAGCTTCTTTTCATATAGATGCTTCAGGAGTGGATATCATTTTATTGAAGCTTTGAGACTCATATTATAGCAAATATGTTAGAAAATTTAGATCATAGAACTTGGAAGTCCTTGCCCTTTTAATGCGTCTAAGTGCCTCTTCATTTTTTTCATTTATAGACTCATGGTCTATATTACTAATCGCAGTAACATGAGTTCTTTTAAGAGAACTCCCATCACATGCATTTTTACTAGGAAAGAAAATTTCAAAGAATGATGTATTTCTTGACTCAATGATTGTATTGACATATATATCATGAATATCATATTTATGCACGAGAAAATGATATGCACTACTATTTATTGCATAACCAATAAATATACAATTAATAGTCTTATGTCCTATTTTAATTTTTTTGGGAATAGGAACCATCATCTTAACCAAACACCCCATACTTTTAAATATTTGTAGGAAAGACTCCGACCTTGCCATTATTCATCATGGGTTTTGTTTAATTTCTTATGGGGTAATTTATTTAAAATATAGTTTGCTGAAAGCAAAGCTTTCCCCCACAAGTTTCGAGGTAATCCTGAACTAACTAACATGACATTCATCATCAGTTTTAATGTTATATTTTTACGTTCAATAATCCCATTTTGCTGAGGTGTATAAAACGCAGAAGTTTGGTGAATAATATCATGTTCTTGACAGAACCTATTGAAAGGTGTTTCATATTCACTACCTCGATCACTTCTTATTGCCTTAATATTTTTACCCAGTTGATTTTCAATTTCATTCTTATAGTGCATAAATTTTTCCAATGTTTTATCCTTACTCCTTAGCAAATATACATAGCAATATCTTGTGAATCATCAATAAACGTAACAAAGTACTTTTTTTCACCTTTAGTTTGAACATATTTTAAGTCACATGTATTAGTATGAATAAACTCTAGAGGTTCAGTACTCCTTTCAAAATTATAAAATGATGCTCTAGTTAATTTTGATTCAACACATGTCTCACATTTATGATTTGCATCAATATTGAATTTAAGCAACAATTCTAAATTCATTAATTTATGCAAAATATCAAAATTAAAATGTCCTAATCTACCATGTCATACATTGAAAGACTCAAGCATATAAGCAGAAGATGTGTTCTTATTATTAAAATTAGATACAATTGTCATTACATTCATCTTAAAGAGCTCATCGCTCATATATCCTTTGCCTACTTAAATCCCACTCTTAGTAAGTACAAATTTGTCGGACTCAAAAATCAACATAAAACCCTTCTTACTTGACAACGATCCAGACACAAGATTCTTTCAAATTTCTGGAACATGTAACACATCATTGAGAATAAGTTTTTTTTCAGAAGTCATCTTTAATATAACCTTTTATTTGCCTTCAACTTTGGAAGTAGAGGAATTCTCATGAATAGTTGTTCTCCATCATTAATTGCTTCATATGAAGAGACCATCTTCTTACCCAAACAGATGTGTCTAGTGGCTTCGGTGTCCACCCATCATTCTTTGGTATTTCCTACCAAGTTCACTTTGGATACCACATCAGAAAAACTCATATTAGAAACATTTTCAGAAAGTTTTTCTACCTCGGTTATATTGGCTTGGACAACCTTCCTCTTGTGCTTTACGATTTCGACAATCTTTTGCACGATGTCCCGTTTTATTATACACAAAGTAGTTGCTTTTGAACCTTTTGGAATCACCACCCTTGGCTCCTTGTTGGCCAACATACTTCTTTTTCTTGTTGATTTTATGTTCCTCTTCAATCACATGTGCCTTTGACTTTATGAAATGATTATCAACTTTCCTTTCGGAGACTCTATTGTCCTCCTCCATCCTCAATCTCACGATCAAGTCTTCAAATTTTATTTTCTTGTGTTTCTGTTTCAAATAATTTTTGAAGTCCTTTCAATTTGGTGGTTATTTCTCAATAACTGCAGCCACTTGGAAAGATTCACTAAGCACCATTCATTCGGCATGAATTTCATGTAGGATCACTCAAAGATCTTGAACTTGACTTATGATCATCTTGGAATCCACCATTTTATAGTCAAGGAATCTGTCCACAACAAATCTATTCATTCTAGCATCCTCCGTCTTGTATTTTCTATCCAAGGATTCCCACAACTCTCTAGCCGTCATGATTGGACTATACACATTATATAGTGTGTTATCCAATCCATTGAAGATATAATTTTTGCACAAAAAATCAGAATATTTTCATGTATCTACCGCAACAACAACTTGGCGGTCGGTCTCATTCTCACTATAAACGGAGCATCCTCAAGAAGAAACTTTACAAGATTCAACGTAGTGAGATAGAACAACATTTTCTGTTGCCATCTCTTGAAATCATTTTCATTGAACTTTTCGGACTTCTCCCCATGAGACACATGAGTAGGTATAGAAATTGGCACCACATACACAACGTGATTTATAGTAGTAGGAACATTATTATCATTTGCAGTCATTTATGATAAACAAGGATTACAAAACATTCAAAATTAGGAAAAGACTAATAATTTTCAAGACACGTTACTAAAACAGAGACAATTTGTTACAGTTTAGAGTCACTATTTTGTGTCACTATTTGAAGTTATTATTTCAACGTTATTGTATGATGTCACTGTTTGGTGTAACTGTTCAAATCATATGTATAAACAAAATCATTATTTGGTATAACTATTTGAATTAAACACATAAACAGAACATGCAAAATTTTTCACAAAATTTTTCAAATCTCTTCAAAATATTATAGATTGTAAAAAATAAGTTTTAATAATTTGCAATATTTTAGAACAGTTTAAAACATTTAAACATATATCACAAACACAACAAGTAATTACACAAATCAGAAAATCTGTCTTAAGATTGTTATTTTTTAGTATTTTAAATATAGTAAAATCACTTATTGAAACTTCTGATTTGAAACATGTAATGTATAACAAAACAGTAACGAGCCAGAGCAAAACAATTACACAAAATACAGAAACAATTATAGAAGAATTAATGAAACAGTTACACAATCTTACCGAAACAATTACACGTAACTGTTTGTCAAACCAATATAAATACTAACCTGTTTGTAGAACAGAATTTGAAATAGATCAAGGCTAGTGTTTGACACTATGTCCTTAAAATAGATTTCGCCTCTACACACAGTGCTTATGGAATATAAAACGTTTGCCTCCCAAAATACAGTGATATTTACACGAATAGAAGTAGCACTCCAATTTACTAGTCCAGCGAACCAGAAATTATGTTGTGTACTCTCCAAATGCAGACTTTCTTAATGCTAAAATGCAATACAATAATGTCTGTCTTAATGCTGAAAATGGATTGATGAATGAATTAATTCAGAATGGTAACGAGTTTGGGTATTTATAGACAGTTTGGTGATTTTCTGGACATCCATCATTCTAAAAGACACAACTCAGAATCAGTAGACACCACTTGTGTAACTGTTCTGTATGAACAGACATAGCTCAATTTTCGGACTAGAGGAAAGTAAAAATTTGAACCAGTGCGATCCAATGGATACCGAAAATTAAATTTTGATTCAGAAATTCTCACCAAATTAATTAAATAAATTTTTTCTAAAAAGATAGGGTTTGGTTTAAACTCACACCCACACTCGAGCCCGACCCGGTCGGGTCGTGGCGGTGCGCGAGTGTGGTTGAACCGAAGGCATGTAAGCACTCGCTCTGCTCATAAAATTATGGTACCCCTTGGGGTCCAATTCTATAGAACAAACTTGGTCTATATATGCCCAAGTAGAATTTATTTCTCAACTAATGTGAGATTGATGTCAAATTCCATATTGCACAACCTCTATTTTCACATTTCAAGAGGGTCACTTTGGAGCCTATTTTCTCATTCATTTCTTAGTCGATTTGAGCAAGTGAATATACTACATTATTCTCATCTCGAAGAAGAATATGAGCCCATTAAAGTTTACTCGAAACAACGAATGAGTCCCACTTTAATTTAAGCTCAAAGTCGACCAAAAAATCAATTTTTACACTTAAAAAACTGTTTTGGTCCAACATTCTTCAACCTTGCGACCACCTCTAAACAATATTAACACAACAACAATGAAAGCCAAAGCTTGAACAAGCACCGTCGGCACAAAAAATTTCATTTCATCCGTAGGCCAAGATAGAGCTACAAGAGGATGGAGCAGTAGTAGAAGAAAGATTACTAACCCAACGTATAGAATTAATTGAAAACTAAATTGGCCTAACATTTACTTGATGGTGAGTGTTCTATTCATTCTCTTGTGTTTAGGATGGGGGAAAGTTTAGAGGAGTTTTGTTTGAAGTTAAACTCTCTTATTTTGGAGTGTTCCAATTCAATGGTGTTTTCCTCCCTTCCAATTTCATTTCTTAAGAATTGGATTGTTAAGATTTGTTAGTAGATTTTGAAATTTCAAATTTCAAAATTTTATTTGAGTAAGCTAAATTGATATTTGTGTATAAATCTTGACCATTCAAAGAGAGCTAAAAGATCCTCCAATTCTTGTAAATTTTTTATTTTATTTTTGGTCAGACAATTGTTGTAAATCAACTGGTTAGTAAAATTCTTAACCATCCAATTGATTTAGTAGATTTTGAAATTTAATTTTTTTGAATAAGTTAAATCTATTTATGTGTATAAATCTTGACCATTCAAAAAGAGTCAAAAGATCCTCCAATTCTTGTAAAATTAGAGAGGCCACTTTTTATATTTTTTATTTGCAGAAACAAGGATTAGTAGCATAACTCAGTGGTAACTTTTTATTACCATAGAATCTTACTAAATATCTCTTTCTTCTTTTTCTTGTTTTTTTTTTGAGGTAAGTATTACGGTCATTTTATTTGGTGTTATCTTGGCATAATTGTACATGCCAAGTGTTAAATTTTCTAACAACAAAGTGTGCTGCTCACGTGACAAATGAATTACAGTCTGTTCACATGAGCTATTTTTCGTTAGCAAATCTAATAAACGTAGACAGAAGAGCTCAATTGATAAAAAAATAAATAAATACTTAGAGACTTAATTGACACAAGAGTCATAATTTAATAATCATATATCTAATTTACTTTAATTTATTTTAAATGTGCACTTGAGATCGAATTATAACCAAAGTCCTGGTAAACTCAAAATTTAATTTGTCAGTAGGATTTTGATTGCATGAGCAGTTGAGCATTTAGTGTTCGATGGCTTAACTCAGCCCAGCCCAGACCATAGCCAACCACGGCCTTAAGGAAAAAAAATAGCCCAATAAATTTAGTGTGCCAAGCCCAAGCTTAGAAAGAACATTTGGATTATTATATTATAGTGCAGTCATTAACTGAAATAATCGCTTTCATGTGGTCAAAAAAATATTTGAAATTACCAATATTGCTTAACAGTTTAATTGGTATATTAAATAAAATAAGCCAAAAAGAAGTATCTCCTTAGTCATACTATAACAAAGCAAATTGTTCAGAGAGATGAGAGCTTTTAGTCTGTTTTTGGAGTAATTGTCTATTTGCATGGGTCAGATTGATCCCATTCAATGAATCATTTTGTAGCCAAAAACAAAAATAGCAAAATCATAACAGGTAATATTATCAAATGTTAAATATTTATGGTGTCTTTAGAATTTTTTGCTTAAATATCTAATCTTTTAATATGTATAAGAATAGTTTAGGTCTCTCTTATACTTTTCTTTATATTCATTGTATATTCTAAAATGTTCTTCTAAGAATTTTTAAATAAGAAACCCTTTTTAGGACTCTCTAACAATGATTTCAAATATAGGAAAGAGAAAATAATCACTGAATCGAACTGATTTAAGTTGTTTCAACCCACAATCGTCCCACAAAAGTTAAATAACCCAACAACAACAAAAACAAAAACATACCTAGAAAAAGGCAAGGAGATGTCAAAGAAGATTGACTCACATTCTACAAACACCCATTTTGTGACTTTGTGTAGGCAGAGAGTGAACCCTAAATTAAACCCCCATTTTCTGCTTTTTCTTTTTGCATAAACAGATGAAGAACTAGTAAATAACACATACATGAAAAGCATCGCAGAAGTAGAAACCCATTTCATCTTCTTCTTCCTCATCGTAGAAGCCCAACAAAACTAACAATAGTTGCGTTCCAGATCTAGACTGAAGCCCTATAAGTAGCAGGTAGCAACACTCTATCTCTTGTTGTGCACAACCATCGTTCCAGATCTAGACCCTAGTCTTTCTCTCTCAGTCAAATACTTAGATTGTCAATCGTGTGAGTAGACGTAAATAAACTCCCCTTTTTTCTTTTGGTTTTGCCCCTTTTTTTCGTTCGGTCCCACTCTCTCTCAAACAATCAATCAATCAAATAGACTGAACCAATGTGCCGATTTTAAGTTTTCTTTTTGTTTTTTTTGATTCCCAAATGTTCCAATTCAAATTGAGATCCTTTGTGGATTTTGGTCAAATTTTAATTATTCATCACATAACATAATTACAACTTAATTTATTAAGTTTTTTCCTTTTTATGTGTAATAGAATATTTAATAATTACATGTACATAATGGAGAAAATACATACAAGTTGTAGTTAGATAAACATTAAATGATTAAATGGATTTTTTTTTATAAATATACATTTTAAAATAATTCTTTTTAATATTCACTTTAGTACAGTCTTAAATGCTTACATTGAATATAGACGATAACAAATATTTTTTAGAATCGCTGTTATTATTCCTTTTTACAAGGACTAAGGCGTTAAATAATTCATTTTGAGGATACAATGCATGGATGATGATGTTTACATTTATTACATTTTTTTTATTTTTTTTTTAAATTGAGCCTTCTATATAGCGTATCGCCCAATACCGCGATGCGACATTGTGATCGATTTGTCTCAAAGGCCCCGGAGTCAAAGGCTGATACCGCGACCTTGAACCATAATACAAAACTAACAAATGATTCCTTCCAAAGGAACACCACAATGTTCTTTTAACATCAAACATTTTTACACACAAATCAAACAACAATTTATTGTTAGTTTTTTCATGGTTTGAGTTATTTTCATTGAAGCAAAACAACAAATATTTTGTATACATGCTCAACACTGAGAGTCCCTCATAAAAGAAATCTCACATGTCTAACCGCGTAGCGAGAACAATAGCTCAAATTCTTGAAGTATCAAATAGATTGAATCTATTACAAAAATACCGTCGTTTTCAAACTTATTTACCGATGTACAACATTTTTAAAACTTATTTACCAAAGTATCGTTGTTTTAAAAGTAGAATTGACAATTCCAACTTTATGGGGAAAGCGGATTTGCCAAATCCGAATTCATTTGGAAATCAATTTTGGCAAATCCGACTTCATAGCAATAAGAGAACCCAATTCTGATGGTATTTCCTCAAGAAAAAAAATTATTTACTCTTAAAGAAGGGAAGTCCATATTTTTTTATTTATTTATTTATTTATTCATCTCTACAGTAAGATAGGACAGAAGTTGATTTTTTATTTCTTAAATATTTTCCTCCAAAAAATATTACATCACTCAATTATATTATATGTTCAATTATTTAATATTTAATTAATTTATAAGTTAACATAATATTTATTTCATACATTGTCCATATATATTAGTGTATAAGTGTTAAAAAAAATTATCGAGTTATGCATTTTGGAAAAAAATTGATGCTATTTTTTAAAAAATAATGTGTAAAAAATAATTTTAAATGATGTAATTAAAGAGAAACAAAGAAATAAAAAATTATTATTTAGTATAGTGACTAATAAATGTGAGTAATTGATTCACAAATAATATAGAATCAGAGAGACCAAACGTATTCAATAAATAGCCAAATACTCTTTTGGCAATCAACACAATTATATATAAGTTAAATTGGCTTGCACCTTAGATTGGTAAGTCTGTTTTTCATATAAAGGCGGATTTGTTATGTTCGTTTTCCATATGAAGGCGGATTTGGTATGTCTGCTTTCCCTGTGAAGACAGATTTACCAAATCCGCTTTTCAAATGAAGTCGGATTTGGTAAATCTGTTTTTCCCATAAAGTTGGATTTGTCAAATCCGCTTTTCCCATTAGGTCGAAATTCTCAATTCCGCTTTTAAAACAACGGTACTTTGATAAATAAGTTTAAAACAGTTGTACATCGGTAAATAAGTTCTATATTTGTTGTACATGGGTAATAGACTCTAAATAGATTCACGTGGTGCCAAGTAACAAATTTTTGAACTAAGATTTTGAATTATCAAGTAACAAAATTCAAATTATCATCACAATTTACAATGCAAGACAACAAATTTCAATAAAAAATAAAATTCATGATAAAAAATAAATCATTTTCTTTCATTATTATAATCTACCTAAAATAATGAATGTTCACACAAGTACATCTATAAACAGACCTAACCACACCCCATAAACAATAACAAAAAGTAAGTCTTTTTATACATACCATGTAATGGTTGTTAAGAATGGGCACCCCAATATTTTGCAATAAAAATAAATTCATACCCTGCTGGCAATTATAACCACAATGAGAATACGAATTGGAATGATATAAGTGAGATAAATGTTCTAGCAGACTAAGAAAACAAAGAACGAATAAAAATCAACAACAGCATGAACCCCCATAAACATTAGAAAGAAATAAACTCACAAAAAAAACAACTATTTAGGGCGTTGAATAGAGACCAATAGATGAAATTGGAAAAAATGTGTTGGTCCAAACCAATTACTTTCCAGTTACAGCAGTGTCACCCGAGGCTCGAAAGGACACACGAACTATATTCATCCAAAAAATCCTATCAAACTCATCATTTGAGCTCTGGAAAATTTTGTCGAACATGTGAGATACGCTATTGTAGTTTTGGTTCATTGAACCCTAAGACATTGTGTCAAACCAAATTCACATCAAACCAAAACTAATGGCTAATGGAGACCCACTTCAGTGTGGGGGTGTGTGTTGAAAGCATTGTTGTGTAGGTGGTGGGTGACTCTGTGTATGGGTCGAACGTCGATCAGTGTTTGTGGTGGATTTTGTGAAGTGGTCGTTAAGGTGTGGCTGGACAGAGAGGGAAAGAATTGGGGCGATTAGGGTGTGTTGGTGCATGGCTTCCTTCGACAAAGAGAGGGAAGAAACATGGGAGGGAGCAAGAGACGAATGGGGAGTGAAGCGACCGTTAGGATTCAGGAGATTTGGGAATGGATTTGGGGAATATATGGGAGACGAATTTGGAAATAGAGAGAGAAGCATAAGACTGAGAATTTGAGAAATTGGTGCGAAGAGAAATGGCTGAGATTTGAATGGTAATTGAGCCATTGGGTTTTTTTTTGCATAAATTACATCGACACCCCTTGAACTTTGTCACTAAAACACATATACCTCTTCAGGTATGACATATTACAATAACACCCCCTGTAAGTCATAGTCAACTAACATGTCTAACATAAGTTTTTAAAAGACTATTTTGCCCTTATTCAAAATAAATAAAACTAGCCTAGATCAAACCAAATACCAGACTCGACCCAAAACTCAGACCAGACTCTATTATTATTTTTCTCTTGCATCTTTCCCTCTATCTCTCTCCATTCCACTGCCCACCACCGTATAACCTTTCTCCTCTATCTCTCTCCACTGCCAATCACCGACCCCTCTCTCTCTTTCTTTTTTTCTCTGTGTGTGTTCTATTGTTAACCACCCTTTGGTGGCTGGGTAAACGGTGACGATGAGAGGAGGGTGGTGGTGGTTGGGTAAACGGTGGTGATGAGAGGAGGAAGGTGGTGGTTGGGTAAATGGTGGTGAAAGGAAGTATTTGACAGAGAGTTAGAGTTGGTGAATCCTCAGATTTAAGGAGATTTCAATTTTGTGGGGATTTTGGGATCTGGGTTTGGGTGTAGTAGAGAGAAAAGAGAAAATCCATACATGTGATAGGTGAGGGTGAGGGTGAGGGTGAGGGTGATGGCACTGGCGGAAGCGGTGTTGGCGATGGTTGTGGCTCTGGTGTGGTGGTGTTGTGGTGGTTGTTCTGGCGCTGACGGTGCTGTTGTAGAAGGAGGGAGGAAAGTTGGTGGTGGCTATGGGTTTGGGTATTGGGGTTTTAAATAAAATAAGCCAAAAAGAAGTATCTTCTTAGTCATACTATAATAAAGCAATTTGTTCAGAGAGATGAGAGATGAGAGCTTTTAGTCTGTTTTTGGAGTAATTATCTATTTGCATGTGTCAGATTGATCCAATTCAATGAATCATTTTGTAGCCAAAAACAAAAGTAGCAAAGTCATAACAGGTAATATTACCAAATGTTATATATTTATGGTGTCTTTAGAATTTTTTGCATAAATATATAATCTTTTAATATGTATAAGAATATTTTAGGTCTCTCTTATATTTTTCTTAATATTCATTGTATATTCTAAAATGTTCTTCGAAGAAGGTTTAAATAAGAAACCCTTTTTAGGACCCTCTAACAATGATTTCAAAATTAAAAAATTCAACATACGGTTGTTTGAAATTTTCTAGAAGACGGAACGTTACAAAAATATCACTTTACATAAAAATATTGTATGTTGAGATAACTCATCTTTTCAATATTTACATAAAAAATACGTAAAACTAAAAAAATAAAGGTAATAAAAAAGTATAACGTTAAATTAAATTTTTTTCGTAGTCCTTGTTGGACAACGAAATTGGAGTATTTCACATACATGTACAATAAAATATGAGTAGTGAAATTGAGATTAGGGGTGCAACTTGGGCGGGCCAACCCGAATTCAATTCAAGTCCAACCCGAAAAAAATAGGGCTTGGATTATAATTTTTAATACTTGGGTTAGATCTAGGCAATTTTTTTTTAACCCGAATTGAATTTGAGCAAACATCAGGTTGTCGGGTTCAACCCGAATATTAAAATCGGGTTGAACCCGAATATACATAAAATATATAAATATATTTAACTACGGTTAGTATTTATCTTCAATCTTTAGAGTCCAGACTTTTACTTCACTCCATGTCTTCACTCATGCACCTCCATCACTCTTAAATCCATCTCTCCCTCGTCACTCCTCCTTCTCTCAGCCTCTCTCTTTCAATCGTCACTTGTTTGAGTCGTCTTAGACTCTCAGCCTCCCTCTCTCTTCATCTGTGTCTCGTCCTTTATTTCAGATCACTTGAAAAAAAATTAGATCTACACTTGAAAAAATCATGTCTACACTTCAAAAAATCAACCCAAATTGAGAAACCCAAGTCAACCCGATTTTTAACCCGAAATCAGCTCAAATTAAGTAACCCGAATTCAACCCGAGTCCGTCCGAATTAAACTCGGGCAGTACTCGAGTTGAGTACCTTGGGTTGAGGTAAGGTTAAGATTAAAGTTAAGGTTGAAGATTATATACTTATGATTGGGCTAGGATTGACCTCTCAACATGCCCGAGTTGCACTCCTAATTGAGACTCGGTCTCCGTAATTTTGAAATCATTGTTGGAGAGATTTTCATATTTCATATTCTTCTTGAATGTGGTTCTAACTATTATTGGTAGTTATAACCACAGTGAGAATACGAATTGGAATGATATAAGTGAGATAAATGTTCTAGCAGACTAAGAAAACAAGGAACGAATGAAAATCAACAACAGCATGAACCCCATAAACATTAAAAGGAAAGAAACTCTACAAAAAAAGAACAAATATTTAGGGCATTGAATAGAGACCAATAGATGAAATTGGAAAAAGTGTGTTGGTCCAAACCAATTACCTTCTAGTTACAACAGTATCACCTAAGGCTCGAAAGGACACATGAAATGTATTCATCCAAAAAATCCTATCAAACCCATCATTGGAACCCATGATGTTTGTAGCTCTAGGAAATTTTGTCGAACATGTGAGATACGCTATAGTAATTATGGTTCATTGAACCCTGAGACACTGTCAAACAGAATTCACATCAAACCAAAACTAATGGCTAATGGAGACCCACTTCTGTGTGGGGGTATGTGTTGAAAGCATAGTTGTGTAGGTGGCGGGTGAGTGGGTGGGTGACTCTATGTGTATGGGTCGTACGTTGATCAGTGTTTGTGGTGGATTTTGTGAAGTGGCCATCAAGGTGTGGCTAGACAGAGAGGGAGAAAAGGGACGGGAAGCCCCTAGTAGAGAAATGGCGGAAGTTTTAAATGACTATCTACCATTCTCTACCAGTGGACGCCTCAGCTTTACTCACTTTGTTTAAACCTGAGGATCTAGTTGCTTACTTGGCAAAGGCTCGCTTTGGTTCTTTGACTGGGAAATCATTCCTGATTCCGGTTATGATAATCCTGTCGAGCCGATTAAGGAAGGAACAAACGGCTTTGGTTGATTTATTCAAGATTTACTACCACCGGCGCAAGAAAGAGAAGGGGAAGAAGCGGGGAAGAGGAATTGGTCGACTCATCAGGCCCATGACCTGAAGACTGCAAGTTCGAATCCTGTCCCCGCCTAATCACTTGATCTTTTTTTTTGTATCTTTGGTATTGGACAAGCTCTCAGGGAAAAATCTCTTTCTTATTTCTACCTTTTGTTCCCATGACGACTAGGAAGAGGCAAATCAAAAATTTCATTTCGAATTCTCAACTTTTGCTGTTAAAAGGTCAAAAATGAATAGGTGCTGGAGCAGCTACAATTGCCTTAGCGGGAGCGAGAGCTGCAGTAGGTATTGGTCGGTTATGCAGCTGGTCTATTTCGACACGATGTTTTATATATATATATATATACCATGGATTGGGAAAGAGTGTGGCTGATTTTTTGCCTTGTTGTTTCAGTACTGGCCTGTGTCGTCATTCTACTTGACATTTTGATTTTCTATGAGGGCAGCTTCTTGTATCGGGCGGAATGCGCGGGCCCGGAGGCTCAAAATATAGCATCGGTTAGCAGGTCCACGACACCGCCTTACGGGGGCGATTAGGGTGTTTTTGTGCATGGCTTCCGCCGACAAAGAGAGGGAGGAAAAATGGGAGGGAGAGAGAGACGAATAGGGAGGGAAGCGACCGTTAGGTTAAGGAGATTTGGGGAGGGATTTTGGGGAATATATGAGAGGCGAATTTGGAAACAAAAAGAGATGCGTAAGATTGAGAATTTCGGAGTTTGGCGAGAAGAGAAAGGGTAGAGATTTGAGTTGAAATTGAGCCGCTAGGTTTTTGATGGAGGCTATCAAATTTTTCCAACTTAAAATAAAAAAAAATAGAAGGCGGTTCTACATGTTGTGAATTTTTTTTAAAGTAACATTTATAATAGGGAGAATTACATCCAAACCTCTGAGGTTCGTCACTTAATGATTTAGACTCCTAATATTTAAAATATTAAACACAAGCCCCTTAAACTTTGTACACATGTAACACTTAAATCTCTGTTGTTAATGTCCGTTAGTATATCTGTTAGAAAATTACACTTAGACCCCTTGAATTTTATATGTGTGTAACACTTAAACCCCTCAAATTTAAAATATTATATTTAAATCACTTATTAGTTACAAAACTAACGAAATCTGTTAAATGACCATATTACTCCAATTAAAGATGGAAGACATTGTGTCCATTACGGTTTGACCTCTTGTTTGATTTTTTTTATTTTATTCCAATAGATAATATAATTATATACTAATTATGATTTTTTATTTTTATTTCAATAAATGATATAATAGAATATAAATTTTGGTTATAAAATTTAAAATATTTGATATTCTATCTTTAATTGGAGTATTTTTTGTCTAAATATAATATTTTAAACTCTAGAGGTCTAAATATTATATACCTAAAAATTTTAGAGAGTTTGAGTATAATTTGACATTTGATGACAAATGTCTAAGTGTTATGCGTGTAAAAAAATTAGGGGGTTTTATTTGTAATATTTTAAATATTAAGGGTTTAAATGATTAAGTAACAAACTTGAGGGAGTCTAAGTATAACTCTCCATTTATAATAAAGGATTAAATACAAATTAGTGAAGTATCCCTCTACTTTTAAAAAATTATAGAACGAGAATATCATAATTTAATAAAAAATTTAAATAAAAAATAAATTTTTTGCACAAATATGTAAAAAATTATTACAATTTGAACTATGTTTAGTCCCAAAATGACAGTTATAATTTATAGAGTTAATTGCAAAATAACTCCGGTACTTAAAAGATGGAAGTAAATGACCCACTTAACTTTAAACTTTTGCACTAAAATTCCTTGAACTCATGACCAAATTGTAAAAGTGGATGTCTCTCACATAACTTGTAAAAATACCAAAATATTCTGCTTATTATATTCAATGTTCATATAAATATCATCTCTTAACCTAAACATCTACCTACTTGTCCCTCTCCCATTTGGGTATTTTTTTTTCTCTCCATCCCCCCTTCTTTTGGCACAAACCTTGATCCACCTCCCATGCCCAAGTCTCTTTCTTTCCTTTCTCTTTGTATTTTTTTCTACTCTCCTCCCAATTCTTATTATTCTTACTTTGAAAAGTGTTCTCCACCTTTTTATTCCTTCTATTTTAGCATGACTCCCCACTCAACTTACAAGTTTTGTACGCATAACCGCACATAGCCCATATGTATCTTTATTTGGCTGCTACCTCCATCTTCTTATTATTGTTTTTTGTTTACAATACTTATTTATTATAATACTTGCAAGTTATTTTTGCAAAAGACTACCTCCATGGGCCTTGCAAAAATAACTTTCGAGTGGACAAATTGTAGATGTTGGTCTAACTCAATCTATTCTGCATAAGCATACAACATAAAAAGCTGTTCCAATTTACTCAGAGTGCAAAGCTGTCGCGGAATTCACTAATTATTCACCTTGAGAAATATTCTCCAGATGGTAGTTTTAGCCCAAAGCAAGGTGAAAAAGAGTAGTTTTTGCAGGAAGCAAGGTGAAAAAGAAAAGTGTACAACACATCTGGCATAAGTTAAACTGAGCCATCAATAGCAACTGATGCTTGGGCCCTGTATAAGGGAACATCACTCACCGACTCTGCAGCATTGTTTCGAATGACTGTCAAAAAATCGGCATCCAACACTGGTGACACTAATAGGACGCCCATAATGGCTTCACTGGTTCGGTCTTGAGAAGTGGCAGGGTTACAAGGGAACTGGACTGAAATAAACCAAGCTTCTCCAGGAGTTTCATGATTAGGTTGCCTACTGCAAAGGAAACAGCCGAGACTCCAAACCCTGTCATAACATAGTACACTACTGTTGTTATATAAGACTTGGGAGGCCTCTGAACATAAGCCTTTCCAATGCTAAGTAGGATGATGCATAGAAGTGAAGCCGCTGCTACTGCCACAAGCTTGAGATCTCTATCATCACTCCTCCGAAATGAGAAGCCATAGATGACTGGAGGCAGTAGGCCAACAATGAAGAATGATAACACGGCAGCAGTCGCATGAAATAAGAAATTCTGTCTCCATCCTAGTAGTTCCTGGTACCGATCAACACCCTCTGTTTCTTGATTGGAGGCCCCTCCAGATTGATATTTTTTCAGTTCCCAAAGCTGTAAGCTAACATGTTAGTTTAAGATGCAAATAACTTTGAGTAAATACAAAAGAAACATGTTCTATAATGCATATTCCACATCCTTCCCATATGTATCACTGTTATGGTCCTGAGTTGAATTAGTTTGAATATCAGTATCCTTCGAAAGTTCTCATGCATTGATTTTTCATGTATGCCAATGAATACAATTCTAGCCGACAGACACAACATTCAAAATCAACTCTATTCAATAATAGTAGCTTTCAAGGAGAAACAAGATCAAAAGAAGGCCAGAAAGAACGAAAGAAAACACCACTAGTTAGTTGCTTTTCTGTCATTTTAGACATTCTGCAAGTGGCTTTTTTGGGGGGGAATATAGCGTTGTTGGAAGGAAGGAAGGAAGGAAGGAAGACTGTATTAGCACAAAATAATTACAGAGTTCAAATTATTACATTTCCACAGACTACTTATACTTTCCCTTAACGGGTCCAATGATACTGTAACCAAGAGTGATGAGGATGACGCCTTGGTTATAAGTGCGTCAGTTAACTAGTTCATGATACAAACAAACTAGAAACAATTCCAATTGGAGGTGATCATGCCAGCACACTCTCCAGATACTTGGATCCAAATAATGTCTCTGTTGTAACAGGGTCTATTGTTAGTTCTAAACCATCCAAGTTGGTGGCCTCCTCTCATTTGCTTAAGCCAAAAATCTTAAAATTTCAGTGGTTGTGACGACTCCTTTGCCATGAATTCTTTTTTATTCATCAGAGTTCTGAATTACATCAAGTTGATGATACAAAATAAACTTGTGTTCCGTGAGTTCTACAAGCACAATAACATGATTCAGCGTCTAATCAACACATGAAATGGTACCAACCAACAAAGCACGATCATGTGAACAAGACAAGTCTTATATACACATACTTCTAAAATTTGAAAAGGTTTTCAGATAGGGATATTTTTGGGAGTCATATACTTGTTGCCAACAAGCACCAGTTTTGCGGTACAGAACATATGCTGATTACCGAAAGGAGTTGAAGTGGAAATTTACTCACATTGTGACCCATGACAAAAAGTCCTCCAATCAGATTTGCTAATCCCAAAGCTAAAATATTCACTGCAATACCATACAAACACAATCAATGACCAATATATGCACAAACTTTTGGGGACTCAAAATAAATTGGTAGTTGATAAAACAGTATAAGTTAAACAAAGTTGTAACACAAAAAATGCAGGAAGAAATTATACAAAAATCCCAGAAGTGATTTAGATTTTACTGAAGCTCCTACATTAGAAAATAGGTACCATACCATTTAGAGTAGAGGAGGTTAGGCAGAAGTTTCCTTATTCTCATCATACTCATCAGGAACAAAGAAACAACACATGATTTTGGACCAAGATGAAAGTTATACTAAACATACCTAAATAAGTGGGTAAGATTACTTTTTCACTGGATAACATATCAACATTATTGTCATTTATAAATGTCAGCTAATGTTCACCTGCAAGCATTATTCTGTTGAAGTTAAAATCCATAATAAAAAAACAAAGGGCCAACATAACATCCCTCTTGTTACAAAATTAAATCCTTGCTGTAGAAACTTGCGCAAGATAATCTAACATGGAGCCTTCAGTGATTCACACACATTTACCAATTATTGCTTCAATTCAACAAGTGTAAAAATTAGGATTTGTTTTCTTAGCCGAAAAAGAGGCTTACATAACGTAACATAGAAAGAAGCCGATAGTCACATTTTATACAAAGCACAACATTAATCATTTACAACTACCTACCAAATGACGCAAAGCCAAGAAAATTAGTAATACTTATTCACACAAATCTTTGACAAATAGTGTTAAAGTAAGCACTTACAACAAGAAAAAATACCCTACAACACACTTACATGTGGCCGCATCACCACCAGCAGCAGATGACACAACTCCAAGGCTTGTAATTGATTCGATTAATCCCCCGTATACAATGCTTTTAATTATTTCCACTCCATGAACTTCTCTAGCTGTGGAGCTTACTCTCCCCACATGAAGTTGAGTTGTAGTATGTGGTGTATGCCCTGTTTCTGGTGGATTGCCAATATTTTCTGCTCTTTGAGTAGCTGTTGATTCAATTGGGCCTTCTTCTACAATTATTACTGTTTCCTTGCCTGTATTAGATTACAACAGAACAGTTGTTTGATATGTATTTTTCAGTAGGAAAGAAATATACAAATGAGCTGTAATTATGCATTGTTACAATAACAACCATCAACGTGAAAGCAGAATTAATTACATGAAAAAGCAAAAAAGGAAAAAGGGAAGATTATTTTGGGGACATAAAACCATTTAAGTCATGAATTGGCACAAACCATATGCGTCAAAATAAAGCCTTTCAACAACTTTTACTAACATTTCATGCATTTGCAATTGATTCTCTAGCTCAATTTTGCATAGTAAGAATTATGTATTTGTTTGTGTGTGTGTGAGGCTCACGTGTGTAGGCGCATGTGTAAAAGTCTTAATTTGTTTTGACATTGAATATAGAGGACTACACAAGTCAATAAACTTCAATATCTAGAGCAAATTTTAACATACAAATTACAGTTACATATCTGCCCCTCAAATCAATGTAGATCGTGCAACACAAAAGATGCATAAGCCCCACTCAAGGAGCCTAGCTCAGCCAGAAATCCAAGAGTAGGTACCATAAAATTCCAATGCTTGTTAAAGAATTGCACGTAAGCATTGGTATCCTGCCCTCCCTCCCTTTACATAATCCTGGACATCCTTCCCTCCCTGCCGCCCTTTTTCTTTCTCTCTCTGTGTGAGTGTGAACTTCCTTTAGACAGCATGATTTACGTCAGGCAGTAAACAAAACACAGATGTACGACGTACTAGAAATATTTGTGAGTGAATGGGATACTCAAACTAAGAGTAGAGCCCCGTCTTGCTCTTCCAAGAGATAAGATGAGTCACTCGAAAAGCACAGAAGCCCGTAGTAGATCAACCATCACACGCTCCCCCATAATCTGAATCTGAATCTGAATAACAGGCTAGAGAACCAGTCTGAGATCCTGATGCATAGAACAACCCAAGTCCAGGACAAGACTTGAGGTACCGAAGAATATGATAAACTGCATCAAGATGAGGCTGACATGGTCTGTGCATGAACTGACTAACTCGGCTGACCGCGAATGAAATGTCTGGCCTCGTGTTGGCTAGGTAGATAAGTCTGCCTACCAATCTCTGATAGACAGTCGGATCTCTTAACTCCTTACCTTCAGCAGTAAGCTTCAATTTTGGAATCATGGGTGATGATGCCGGTTTGCACCCCAGAATCCCAGTGTCTGAGAGAAGATCCAGAACATACTTTCTCTGAGAAAGAACAATACCCCTGCTGCTACAGGCAACCTCAATCCCAAGAAAGTATCGCAGAAATTCAAGATCCTTCACATCGAAGGTCTTCCCAAGGTCTACCTTGACCTGCGCAGTCCCTGAAATATCTTTTTCAGTAAAAATAATATCATCAACATATACCAAAAGGATGACACACTGTCCAGAAATATTTCGTCGAATAAAACAGGTATGATCAGAATGACATCTGGTGAACCCCAAACGTACTACTACATCACTAAAGCGAGAGAACCAGGCTCGGGGTGATTGTTTCAGTCCATAAAGAGACTTACGCAGTCGACATACCTTTCCAGCATACTCCCCCTCACCACGAAAGCTCGGTGGTGCATCCATATAAATAATCTCATCCAGATCACCGTGAAGAAATGCATTCTTCACATCTAACTGATGAAGAGGCCAAGAGTACTCCGCAACTAGAGAAAAAATCAACCGAACAGTAGTTAATTTTGCCACAGGGGCAAATGTAGCACCAAAATCACGACCTGGTACTTGAGTAAAGCCCTTTGCCACAAGCCTAGTCTTGTGACGATCGATAGTACCATCCGCAAGAAACTTCAGGGTGTAAACCCAGCGACAGCCAACAAGTTTCACCCCTGAAGGTAAAGAGACAAGATCCCATGTATGATTACGCTGAAGAGCGTCCATCTCCGTCTGCATAGCAAGAACCCACTGGGGCTCCCGCATAGCCTCTGAAACAGAGCGAGGAACTGGCGTATCTGATAAGGCCATGCTATAAACTCGAAATGTAAGAGATAGATCACCATAAAAAACATAAGCAGAGATCGAATATAAAATCCTGGAGGTCCAACCATACCGATCAACTAGACGGCGATCACGCCGCGGATAACGACGCCCTAAATCATCATCCTCCACTGACAATGTCTCATCAGATAAAATAACTGGCTCAATACCTGCAATCTCATCAATACTATCAACAGGTGCATCAATATGCTCAACGAACTGAGAAGTATTACCTGCATCGCCTAAGGTAGAGGGAACATCAACAGGGGATGAGAGCGAGGACGACGAACATAAACCTACAAAGGAAGAGAGACTGATGACTCTGTAGTGATAGTGACCAATGGCTCTGGATCTGGCTCCTGTGGTAACGAAAAAACAAAGGGAGTATCATCAACTAGAAGGGCAGTCACAGGATTGGAAGAGAAATAAGGAATATGCTCAAGAAAAGTGACATCTAGACTGTGATACATACGTCGCCTGACAGGATCATAACACCGATACCCCTTAGATTGATGACAATACCCCACAAAGACACAACGAATTGCTTTATCATCAAGCTTATGATGAGTAGGAGATCGATCCTGAACAAAACATATGCATCCAAAAACACGAGGGAAAACCGAAAAGTGTCCGCTCAGGGAATAAGACCTGTAAGGGAGCCCTATGTTGAATAACACGATTCGGTGTTCGATTGCACAAAAAAGTAGAAGTTAAAACAGTAAAATGCCAATAAGATTTTGGTACCCCCATACCTCTAAGCATACAACGTACCATCCCTATCAGACTCTTATTTTTTCTTTCAGCAACTCCATTTTGCTCAAGAGTATATGGACAAGTGAGCTGCTAAAGGATACCCTGAGAAGAAAGGTGAGACACTAAGGCATCAGACACATATTCTTTGGCATTATCTGAACGAAGAACACGAACAATGACACTAAATTGTGTCTTAATCATCTGGAGAAATTGAGTGATGACAGGGAGTACATCAGACTTCGTATGTAAAAAGTAGACCCAAGTACAAAGGATATGGTCATCTATAAATGTCACATAATAACGAGCACCTGACAGAGCACTAACAGGGGAGGGTCCTCAAATATCAGAGTGTATTAGGTCAAATGATTTGGGTGACTGGTGCATGCGAGGAATATAACTGGTTCGAACATGTTTTGATAGGGAACAGATAACACAGTCAAGTTTACCACTAACACAAGCTTTGCTCAAAGCAGGAAATAACATACATAAATATTTAAAATTTATATGCCCAAAACGATCATGCCACAACTGAACAGTTTGTGACGAAAAATCATAATAACAAGTACTAGGTAAAATACTAGCATTCAAACTAGGAATAGATAAAGACAAAACAGATGATGAAGGTGGAGGTGGAGGTGGAGAAACTGGTGAAACCGGAGGTGGATCGCCTAGATAATACAATCCATCTCTCTCATATCCCCTGATAATAATCATCTTGATACTCAGGTCCTGCAAATAACACGAATCAGATAAGAACACAACCGCACAATGAAAATCCCTGGCTAACTGATGTACAGATAATAGATTCATGGCCAACTTTGGTGAATGAAACACCGAAGGTAATGTAAAGCCATCTAGGAGACGGACTGTATCCCTACTAATAATAGGGGCATGTGTACCATCTGCTAGCTGAACTTGAGTATGTAACTGCTCGTCAAAAGAGATAAAATGATGGGCCTCACCTGTCATATGACCATTCGCACCCGAGTCTAATATCCAAAGGGAGGACGGACTGGCGCAAGTATGAAAGGCACGAGGAATACCTGTAGTAGTCGTAGCAGTAGTGGTCGAACCTCGAGAAGCCAGAACTGACATAAGTATATCCAAGCGAGAAGTGATAGCATCCATATCACTCTGCCAAGGAGAAGCAGTAGCAATAGTAGCAGGAGCAATGACTGTAAATGGTGCTGCCTCAGCAATGGTAGCAGTACGACTGCGAGGAGGCGGCTTAAGCTCCGAATAGAACTTCCAACAAGCAGTCCTGAGATGTCCGAATCGACCACAATAATCATACTGACGAGAATCCCCATGTCTACGCTGATATAGGGTACTATAACGGCGCTGGGACCCCTATACCCGGTGAAAGTACTAACAGATGTCTCAACTGTAGGGGTCTCAACTTCCTCAGTAGTAGTCATATCATCAATAAGGGCACCCGTGACAGAGATAAAAACAACTCTAAAATAAATAGAGAAATAAAATAAAGGAGAACAATATACCTCCAGTAGAACTGTAGCGACAGATAAAGAAAGTCCAAAAAGCTCCCAAATAATCAAGTCACAGTGCCCAGAAATCCAATAAATATAAATAAAGGATCTACTGCATCAAGAGCAGATCAACGAGGAAGAGGATTCAACCCCTCTTAAAAGGGCCTAAATACTGCAACCGGACAACACTATGACGAAGAGTGTGAAGGACACAACAATATAGCTGCTGGATTATGGATTGTTCTATAGGTGCAGTCGGTGGGTTTGATATGTGGCTGGGTTTGAAGTATGTGGCTGGCTAGGCAGCAATAAAAATACATAGGTTGCTAATTAAATATAGCCTATGCATCTACAATCCCATATGTGCTTTTGACTAGTAAACCAGCTGGAAAGATATTCTTTGACCAGGTCTTATTCTAAAAAACATACTGGAAAAGGTCTTGGGTCAATGAATTTTAGATTGCAGATGGTATGTGGAGTTTGCTTGTTTGTCCTTGGGTGGGTTTGTAGTTTTCGGTTGGGTGTTCGGTTGGTGATTGAGCAGTCGGTGCTTGAATGTTTCGGTTGGGTAAATTTCGGTGGTATGTGATTGAGCAGTCGGTGGCCATGGGATTGGGTTTCGATGCTTGAATGTTCCGGTGTTTCGGTGCTCGCCGTCGGTGCTTCTTCGGTTTGCTGGTGAGGAACTTGTGATATGTCGGTGCTTCTTGGGTTTGCTGCTTGTTGGTTGGGTGGGAGCTGTCTCGGTGGGTATTGTAATGGTTTGCTGGGTATTGGTTGGCAGCAGTCTGGTGGCAGTGGGGTGGCTGGTGGCTGCAACGCGGAGGAGGGGCTAGGGTTAAGGCTCTGATACCAACTAGAAATATTTGTGAGTGAATGGGATACTCAAACTAAGAGTAGAGCCCCGTATATATAACCAAATAATATTACAAAGTGACTTAAACACCCTTATAGTCTAGGCAAAATATAAAAGTCATAATAAGGGTAAAAAGAGAAAGAGAACACGAATAAATTAAGCCTAACAAACAAGGCTGCTATATCTCCAACAACGTAAACTTCCTCTTGCTGAGCATGAGGAATCTCACCACAACAGGATTCCTGTTATTCTGATAAGCAGATTTTTGGTTCATACACAACCAGGCAGGCAATTGTTAACTAATATGAGCATAGTTAAAAGAAAGTGGCAAAAGAAGTTATGAATATTTTCTACGGCTGGAGGTGGCTCCTGCCCAAAAAACAGCAACTAAAAAAGGTTTCTTGCTCACCATTCAGATTACAAAATTGGTAGTCTCCAGTTAAAATAGCTGTATTCCTAATTTCAGAAGAATAAGATTTTGGATCGCCCTAGCAACATTATTATAAAACTTCCTAATTCTTACTGTACTGCTTTTAGCAGGCACAGCTTTTAACCTTAGCATGGTTAACTTGATTGTCTTGAATCAACAAAGCATCCTGTCCTAATGAAATCAGAACATTCCTATCAATTTTCAAGTGGTCCTCTGTAGGGATGTCCACTTTGGTTCCAGTGATGGCATGCTGAGAAACTTTGGAGTGGTAGGCTCCATCTGTAAATGTAAACGTAACTTTATCTTCTCACAGCAAAGCCATGTTAAATTTATTAGAAGATTGGAATCAATTAAGCAGAAATAGGAAATTCCCAAACAGCAGGGTCTTTAGAACACAAGTGCAAGAGAATGTGACACAGTAATGATGAGCGAATACAAAGAAAAGCACAGAGCATGAAGTTCAGATGAAATAATGAAACTAGATCTCCAGTTCTGAAGTAAGAAAAAACTGCACCAGGGTTTAGATTGGTCTCTTTAGATACTTTTAAATGACTAAGTAAATTGAATTTACATCGTTCTTTAATCACCAACATTTTTAACAAAGCCAAAAATCAGGACATACTCAAATTTCATTTACATACCAAGATAGACTACACAATAAGCATGTAACACCATCATGCTTAGCAGTGCCTTCAAGCCCTAGCCTTGCCCCAAGCAATATCAGTTTTACCATGCCAATCAAAATCTTTTCTTACCCGACTCTGACATGTCAATTATATACAAAAGTTCCCTAAGTACCACAGTTTCTGCTAAATGCAAATTACTAAGATCATATCTGAAGAGGAAATCACTCAAGAAGTTTACATCAATCCTAATCTTAATAGCCTCAATCAAACCACCTTCACAATAAATTACAACATCTGATGTATGAAAGTCTGGATTGCAATAGGGTATAACGTGCAAACGGTGGCACATGAAATCAGGAGTTTCACACTCAAATAGTGGAAGCCAATTGAATTGACTAGAGAACTGCAGATGGAGGCGGTTTTAAGGCATAAGCAATACGATATAATATCACCTGCATACCTTTATGAGTACTTTTGAATTTTGCATCTTCATCTTGCATTGCAGGTTCAGTAAGAAGTGTGACCCCAACATTTTTATCATTTTTAAGTGGAATATCTGCTGAAATGCTCACTTTCACATTCATATCTGATCCTTCAAGTACAGCAACCGGTGTTTGCAATGTGAAAATAGTCTCCTTGTCTGCAATGCAAAGTCAATATAGTCACTACTCAACTGGAAATCCTATCGCTGGCATGACCCTGGAATATTTCATAACAACATTGTAACATCTTCAACAGTAAAGTTTGGTTACATAAGCATTGCACCAAAGAACAATCATCAAATAACCAAAACACCACCTCCACTATCCATGAATGGAATCTTTAAAGGTAAGCTACTGCTTCACGAAAGTGTTGATTTAGCAAGAATTTTAAGTACCATGACCAAAATTATTTGCACATGTAGCCTCTGAAGGAAAGTTGGTATGCGTATATTATTGTCACCATTGAAAGTGAGACTTATACCTGCACTTTTCTTTTCTGTAGACACCTCGTATTTTTGTTCTATCGGCAATTTCTCACAAACTGAAGAATCCACAACTGAAGGAATCAGTAGCTTTAGTCCATCCTGTGGAGGTATCAACATAGCAGTTTCTGTAGATTCTCCATTATTAACTGGGGTTCTACCAGCAAGTGTTGTCAATGGTTGACCACTTCCATGATTGAGTAGGGCTTCATCAGAAATGCTTGATGCGTCCAATTTAGCAACAGCTTTAACTGCTCCTCCTGCACCAAATTGATAAGCAAAACAGGCACTGTTGTGTCAGGAACGATAACAATTTCTGACATTATATAGTAAATATTTTCACATTAACATTCTTCCAGAATTATTAAAAAAAAATAAAGACACCAAGAATGATGAGCTTCATGTTTTTAAAACAAAATATGGGGAAGCAGAATTAGAGTGAAATTGTCAGAAGACACATCCGAATATAACAAACATACATACGACATATATATAGATAGGGGCATGTTAGCTTCGTAATTAATTATTTGATCTCATGATATTCAGTTAGGAAAAAGAAGAAAGAAAAATGGACAAGAAAAACAGCTATGTGAATATGGCATGCCTAGTAAATGAAATATCACAGCACAATCAAAGAAATCAAGCAATGCTAGATGCAGTAGCATGTAGTGCCAGGATGAAGTGCATACTTTAGTTTGGTGAAGAAGACTTTATAATATTGTAAATCTTACAAACTTACAAAGTATATTTCCACTTCAGAAAGGGGTTTTTGTTTGCCCTTTACAATCATAAATGGAATATCTTTCTGATACCTGTGTTCATTTTCACTGCATCATCTAACTTCTCTCCCTCATTGACCATCACTTTTCCAAGCTCTGTGGGTCCTTGTGATGAAGGAGGTAAAATTTCATCTCTACTTTCATAAGGTTTAGTGGATCTTTCCACCAGTGCCTCAACAATTATCGAGTGAGCAGTTGAGGGAGCTTCTGGTACTAATGACGCTTTACCATTCTGACCATTCAAATTAGACGAAGGAATATGTGCTCCACCATTGTTTTCTCCCTCATTGGCCCCAAGACCACTTCCTGCATCAGCACATTAGCAATTAGTTCTGATATTTCTTTTTCCTCATAGTAGATAACATGAATGCTTGAATGCATTAACGGGTACATAGACTGTAGAAGTGCGTTACCTTGATCAATCAACATTTTCCTCTTATCTGATGTGAAAACAGAGGAAAACCAGTTTTTATTCTTTGTCGGTATCTGTTGAGAGTCTTGCACGCTCTTCTGGTCACTTTTATCTCCAAATATCCTGAAAAGTTTGAAGCCACTCCCTGCAATATTCAACGTATGATACGAATTTTCGGCGTGTAGCATGAATCTAAATATAGATCATCAAAGAAGAAAAGAACTGGGAACGCTATGCTGCAACGGCATCTACATGCCAAAAAAATAGGACAATAATTTTCAAGCTGAGGTGCCTATTAGCAGCACATAACATTCCTAAACACATGGCAACGGTCTTAAAATTTGTATTTCTCATTTGTTAACTCAGCATTATGCCTATCTGAACTATCAGCAAGAGTAGCAATTTCATTGGTGTGGGAAACTTGTATCAAACAGAACTCAGATTCTTCACAAGCATAACATCAGAAAATCAATCTGTAGAGTCAACTTTTGTAATTCGAGTTAAGAGCAAAAAGAAAGATATTGATATGCGCATGTGCAGCTTCATTGAAAAACGTCAAATGACCAACATTGATTATGCTTCTGAGTCAAACATTTTACTTAAGCTTCATAACAAGGTTACTTGTTTAGCAGGAAATGAGAGGTAGATATAATTCAGTATGAACAAGTTTACACTGCTGAAGCAGATGTATACCTGCGGGGATGAAAAAGCTAAAGCATGATAAGCATCTGAATATCTCTGGCTCTCTGTCAGGGCCAGAGTCATTCGCTGCAGGTGTCAGGCTTCCATCCAAACAAACATCAACTGCATTAAGACCTTGATCATTGGCTGCATGTGCAGAAATATCTTCCACTCGAGCGTTCGATGCGGTTTCCAACTTGTTACGCTTTGTGTCCTCACCAGAAATTCGAAGTTTGCGTTTTCTTTTATGAAGAATAACCCTTCGGGTAATACAAGAATTACAATTAGGACAGTACAGGTCATGTGTATTCTGCTTCTCGAGTACTCTCTCAACATCTAATTCTGATACTTCCAGGTCACTCTCTTCTATGAGGTTGCCATCTGAAATGCTTATTGCTTTATTGTCAGACGACTCATAACTCGTTTTATGCTCTTCAGGTGAAATTTCAGAAGGCCAAAGACTGGAAGCAGACAAGACATCATCCTTTGGACTTTCCTCATGTTTACCTTTAATCACAATGCTCAAACTCTTTTGGATACTACAATTCTGTACAGTGACATTCAATCTGTCGTCTCCAGGATTTTGCTCAGGACCAGAATATTCATCACTGAATCTGCTTCCTGCAATAATATAATAAATATTGGCCATCAAACTGTTTGGTTTCAGAAGTAGATGTAGCTAAGATCCCATAACCTGAACCAAACATTGATGACACTGACAAAAGAAGAGCTACTATTCACCCTGCATCCAAACGAGCTGGTTCATGTCTCAGCCAAGTTCAAAAACTAAAAATAAAAAGTGAAACATGGGGAAACAACAACATACCAGTGAAGAACATTGTAAAAGTAAAGCCATCCTAATGACAGACTACTACTACTACATCTAGGACTTACTTCCAAAGTTCCACAGCCACCATCTTTATGCAAAGAGAGAGAGAATAACATCTTATTACATTGGACGACTGAACCAAATAAATAGCGCCTTATCACTTTCGCATGAATATTCTTTTGCTTCCACTTTTTTAAAAGCAACCAAGAGCTTTGATGTGAACGTTCTTATGAAAGGAAATGTTTTACCAGACGGGTGCAACTTTTACTAATTACAAGCATATTTGGTTTTCTAGGAATCAAGGTATTTACTGACCTTCAGTTTTATAAATGAAACATGGCTTCCGTTGATTTACATTTTTGTCATTCATCAGCATATGCAAGTGCCCTTTAAGATTCTGACTATGATCAATACATACACTTCCACTTTGGTATGTCCAACAGCAGATTCGACATTTCCATATTCCTTCAGTCACAAAAAAAAGGTGATTGCAATTTAAATAGCTGCCAGTGTGATGCTTAAGGAATGAAAGGAATAGGTCAGACTGACTGGTCTGCAATACAAGGAAAATTTATTCCACTGATCTATGTTCTCTGAGCAGATAAATTTTTTGGTATCTGGAAAGAATGCAGTTACTGCAGTGAGCCAGTGACAATGAAATGTAACATTTGGTGCCTATAAGGATCTTATGACCTATTCAATAACTGCAAGATAAGTAACCCCTTCAGTGATCACCTAACATTCTTCAGCAGGAAGATGTAAATGCATCTCTAGGCTATGCACACTTGTAAAAATAATGCACTTTCAAAAGCTGGAATCCTCCAACAGAATTTTAGTTTCCAGCGAAGACATCAGTCTCATGAAAGCACAGTGATATAAGTCGGCTAAATTTGGGGTAGTTATCAGGTTATCGTTCCCAGGAAGTACAGGGGTGAAGTAAGGAAATGCATATACACACCTCTCTTAAAATGTTTAACAGGAAGAAAATGCACATTCACCAAACGACAACACTATGAGCAGCTAATAGCAACAAAGAGATCATTTTAAAGGTTTGTGAAAGTATAAAAAGAAAAATAAACCCTCAAACTAACCTAAAAAGCTAATGATAGATAAAGAAGGTAACAGGTTGCATCCTATTTTACAGATTATCTGTAATAGGCGAGAGAGATCTCAAGATCTGGATTTAGTGGTTGAGCAATAGTCACTCATCACACCCAAGTCACAAACTAATCCCTATCACTAGAATCTACCAGAGTTCACATTCGGTCACTCCTTGAATAGGGTGACTACAAGTTTGAGAATGAGCTGTGGATTCTTAATTTCCATGATAGAATATGGATAAACTTACCAATTTTAGTGTTGAGAGAAGCTGCTTTCACTGAGAATGTACGTTAATGCTCTTGAACAATCATTAGATCAAAGAATGGCACATAATCGGAGTTCGACAACCAATTTGAACCCACCCTCTACCATTAAAAAAATCGATTCATTCATTCCCAAACCCAGATGCACAAGAGATGAACTTGGATACATATATTATCTAGTGAAGAAGAAGAAGAAAGAAGATGACCAAAAAAAATAAAGAAGAAGAGGAAAGAGAATGAAGAGAAAGGGACAGGGGGTTCCGGAATCGGGACCCTCCATTTCTACCGACAGGTAGGGTAAAAGGGCAAAAGCGCAAAAGCGTTGGGGTTAACTTAAGGGAGCATTTCCGTACTTTGAACTTGTATCGTTCCTGAAAAAGACAACTAGAAAGAAAGACGTAAAAATCGGCGGCGAAATTGCAAGTAGAAATTAGTAGTAGAAGATACTTGTATTACCTTTGTCTTCGTCGTAGTAAACGCATTTTTCGGGCCCATTTTCTTTGCCTATTCCGTTATCGCCATTACTGATTGCAGTACCATTGTTGCTATTTTGAAGCTCCTCTGGTCCTTCTTCTTCTTCTTGACTGCGACTTGATTCTTCATTTCCACTGTAAGACTCCAATGAGGGTGTTTCATCTCCATTTTTATCGCCATTAAGATAACTTGAAACAGTAGTAATCGTAGTACTAGTTGTTGTTTTGATGCCATATCGAGGCGGCCTTCCTCGCAAAGTCTCCTCTTCCTCTACTTTTCTCTCCTCTTCCTCTACTTTTTCCATTGCCGTACTAAGATAGGTCTCTCTCTCTCTCTCTCTCTGTAAATCTATCTGCTGCTCATTGGTGTTTTCACGAAGAGATATATTGTTGCTGTGGGTACTGGGTAGGTATTTTCAGTTCAATAATTACTAATTATAATAATAGATAAATAACCACCGGAGTTGGCGGTCTAATAATGATAAGGTGTGTCCGTTACGGACAGTTTTCTGACTCCCAAAAAATTAACAAACAGAGATTGATCTACGGGGTCCTTATGCTTTACTTTTTAGTGTTTCGGTGATAGTGTGATGACGAATTATTCTAAAAAAGTCTGTAACTATAATTAATCAAACATTTCACATTAAGGGAGATCCTCGTAATCATGTCCAGGGGTAACTACCTGTTAATGGTCCCTCTCCTATGCTGGAAAAAAAAATTAATAGACAAATAGATGAAGGAATATATTATGGAGATTGTAGCTTCGTAGCTGAGAAAGAGGCAAGCAAGTTGCCTTCCACAACCCCACTCAAACCCTGTGAGTTAAAAAATGAGTAATGTTTCACATGGTTGACTTACCAATAAATCCATCATTAATGTGCCACCTAATTTAGTTGGAAAGACGTCTAAGTCAAGAGATCTGGTTTTCCTTTTTATATTAGTGTTATCCTTTATATTATATGAGTTATGCTATATGAACTTAAAAAATAAACTTAAAAAATTGACTTGATAATCTCAACTATTGAATAGGTAGTAGGTCCCAATAAATGCTGGGACCTGCAGTGAAATCAATGGTTGCAATTATCAAGTCAATTTTTTAAGTTAATTTTTTAAGTCCACGTAGCATTGCTCACATTATATTATTGTGTGTATCGTTCACATTATGCAGCATTAATGAACATGAGTTAAAACAGAGAATGAGAAAGTCTACTTCAGAATGAATCTCTTTGGTTTACCATTACTTTAATGGACTAATGTCACTTTCCACCGTCAAATATACTTTAAGTAGGGGTAAATTGTGTTTGAATACAGTAGAATGCGAATAATTTTGAGAGAAATATTAATAGTTCTTAGATGAATTTATTTGAGACTATTAGATAAGTTTGTTTAAAATTATCAGATAAATTTATTGAAATCTGTGTTATTTTATGTTATAAATTCTCAATTTGCACCTTTAATTTTGTAAATTATTAGTAATATGAACATTGTCCTGACTATCATGCAGTTTTTCATCATACTTTGAACATGGACTTAAATATAAATTCACAGATTATTGGTGTATCATGTGGTTGCATATGATAGACTTAGTATCTATTTAATTAATAAAACTCCATTTTCAATACATAAAATGATGTCAAATTGATCGTAGACGAAGATCTGCAGTGATTGACACACCTCATTCTCATACTCAAAACACTTGCAACTCATGTGCTTCAATTTATGATAAAAAATTAAACAACAATTTGGACGAGATTTATATTATTATCGATTCATGATATTGAGAATATAAATTAAAAATTTTAATGTTTAGAAATATAAACTATAAATCAAAAGTATCTTTCAAAATATAAAATGAGATTAGCCCTACTTTAATTATTTCCATTCACTTTTAAAATGTTGTCTTATCACTTGAAAGTTGAGAGTTGAGACTCGAGACTTGAGAGAGTAAGGGGTGGCCGGCTTGAAAATTTTAGGGCTTCTTGTACAGACGTAGACGGGCTTTTCATAATAACAGCTGTTAACCACCCAGACAGAGCTAATAAATTTTTTATTCTCACTCAATTCTTTATTTTAAATAATTAAATTTTTAAAATTTTATCTCTAAAAGAATGAGATACTGAGTTGTTTCCTTTTTTTTTTTATGTATCAAAATTCAATGTAAGTGAATTAAAATTTGATTCGATTAAATTAAATTTAATCGACTTAAATTTTAATACATAAAAAAATATATTTTTAATCGACTTGAATTTTAATATATAAAAAATAAATTTAAATCAATTTGAATTGAATGTTAATCGATCCAAATTTTAATACGTAAAAAAAAATTAAAATAAAAAGGGTCTCAAATTATATTCTAATTAACACTTTTACTCAAAAAGAAAGTGTTAGTAAAGATTCGAAAAATAGAAGATACATTTTTGAATGTATGATAAATTAGAAGGGGTGTAGTTGAATTTTTCTCTAACCTTTTTTTTTTTTTAATCAAAGATACTTTTTGTTTTTTAAAAAATACTTTAATCAGTCATGGACAAGGATAAGGTTGTGGACGTGGGTGCAGGATATGGTATGGTATGGCTAGCCACTCATTCCTGATAATGACAGATCTGAGACGGAGTTTTTTTTTTTTTTTTTGGTGCCACTATTTTGAATTTTTATATGGAAGGAGGTTGTGATTTTTGAACCCGCAAGTAATTTAGGTTTGGTAATATTTTCATTTTTTATTTTTAAAAAATAGAAAATATAAACAGTTACCAAATGAATTTTTTTTTTTTTAAATATCAAAATAAAAACGAAAAACGAAAAACTTTTGACTCCGTTTAGTAAAGTTTAAATTTTTTATTTTTTATTTTTATGTTAATATTTAGAGAAAACAAGAAAAAAAAACTCGTTTGATAACCGTTTATGTTTTTTATTCTGTCATCGTTTAATAAACGAAGAACAACTTTTTTTTAAAAAAAAAGACATTTTTCGTTTTTATTTTTTAAAAATAAAAAACGAAAATGGGATCTTAGTAAACGATTTAACGACAAGTTGTGGTTGGCCTAATCGCATCTGACACAGTTTACGCAAGACTTTGTCGGCTCCAAAGCATGACTACTGAAAATTAACAGAGAGTGAATGTGTGAGAGAGAGTGACTGTATAAATTTTGTAGCGAGAGAGAAGAGGAAAGAGAATGACGAAAATAATGGGCTGCGAAAAGAAAACTACAAAGAAAGAGAAAATCGGCGGCGGAATTGCAAGTAGAAAGTGGTAGAAGATACTTTAATACCTTCGTATTCGTTGTAGTAAACGCATTTCTCGGGGTTATTTTCTTTGCCTATTCCGTTATCGCCATTACCAGTTGCAGTACCATTGTTGCTATTTCGAAGCTCCTCTGGTCCTTCTTCTTCTTCTTCTTGACTGAGACTTGATTCTTCATTTCCATTGCGAGACTCCAAGGAGGGTGACACATCTCCATTGTTACGGCCATTAAGATCACTTGAAACAGTAGTAATCATAGTACTAGTTGTTGTTTTCGTGCCAGCCCCAGGTCGAGGTGGCCTTCCTCGCAAAGTCTCCTCTTTCTCTACTTTTTCCATTGCCGTACTAAGATATCTCTCTCTCTCTCTCGACCTGGAAAAAAAAAAACAATTTTTAAGGATTGAGGTCACGTGTATCATGCGAATGAAGATGAAGTTGGTGGCGGTCGGGATCTCCGTCGTTTTTATTCGGCCCCTCGAAAATGGAGAACCTTATCGGCTTATCTACGAGGTTTAAGCCACGTACCTTTCTTTCTCTCTTTGTTTTTTTTAATTAAATAATACTATAATACTTCTACACAAAAAAAAATAAAAATATTTTATACATCTCACACACGCCTAAAGACTATCCGATGTAGGCTAATCCCAGCTCATTACCACGCAGGCCATTGGCCTCTCCGATCTTAGTCGGGCCGACGAGAGATGCAACTAAATTTACATGAAATCCACCCCAAAATGCACACATGTCGATTCATGTTTTATTTATTTGAGAATACTGCAACACTTTTACTTAAAAAATAAAAATATATGTTCGTATAACTCACCCACAGATACATTGCTTCAACTAAGCAATGAAAAAAAGGTGTTTAACTTCAACCACCACGACCAGCTATGTATATCTTTCTAGCAACTAGTAAGTAAGCAGAACACGGGCATGCAGTATTATTGTCAAGTGGGTGCTAAAATTTATCAAACAAAGTTGGTGATTATCTTGAAATATACTTTTCTTTCCCTTTTGATTGCCAAAAGCACAAAGAAAAAATATGGTTGACTTCAAAGTATCACAATAATTTTTATTGATAACGGTTTCCATTAATACAAGAGCTCACTATCATTATTCATCCAAGTAACTCTATCGTCGAGTATAAAAATATTATAAAATAGGACACATAATGATATTTATCGTCATAACAATTGGATTTCCTAACAGTGGTGTTGAAAAGAAATAGCAGTTTAAAATTTAATTCATACATAAAATCTAAAGGGACAATGAATTAATCAAATTTTGGTCTGTTGTTTACTTGCATATATGGTGCAATTTGGGTGGGTCAATTCGAGTTTAACTCAAATTCAACCCAAAAAAAATAGAATACTTGAGTTGAGTTTGGACAAAAAAATTTCAACCTGAATTGAATTTTGACAATTTTAGGGTTGTCGGGTTTAATCCGAATATACATAAATATATAAATATATTTAACTAGGATTAATATTTATCTTTACAATTTAAAATTCAAACTTTCGCTTCACTTTAAGTCTTCACTTCTGAGCCTCTATCACTCTCAAATCCCTCTCTCACTCATCACTCCTTCCTCTCTCAATCGTTACTCGTCTGAGTTGTCTCAACCTTCCTTTCTCACTCGTCACTCCTCCTCCTCTCACTCCCTATCTCTTCATTTGTGTCTCACCCTTCATCTTAGATCACTTAAAAAAATTAGATCTATACTCCAAAAAATAAACCCAAATTAAGTAAACCATGTTAACCCAATTTTTAACTCGAATCAGCCCAAATTAAGTAACCTGAATTCAACCCGAGTCCACCCGAATTAAATTCGAATTGAGTACATCGAGTTGAAATATGATTAGGATGAAAGATTATATATTTAGAGTTAGTTTAAGGTTGACCTCTCAACTTGAGTCAACCCACCCCAAGTTGCACCCCCACTTGCACAACATAATGTTTTGGGGGGTGTGTATATATATATATTTTTACGGGGTGTTAAGTTTACGTTAATTATTTTCTCGAACTCAACAACTAATTATAATGATTTGTGTTAAATTAAAGTATGTGTTAAGAGAGACAATAATGATTAGTCCTTTAATGGTATAAAAAAAAAAATTTAATACCTCTGCATTACTAAAAACGAAAATCAATCACTAAATCATACCGAAGAATTATGTGTGTATAGATACACAAAAGTTGTACTATTGGGTGTAATATATCTTGTGGTGAGTCGCTGACAAAGAGGCATCTAGCAGCCATCCACTACCCCCACCACCACTACCGTACCCTATTCCTATGAGTTAAATATATGTTTCACAGGCTTGACTTGCCATTAAATCCATCATTAATGTGCCACCAAATTCAGTTGGGAAGTCGTCAAAGTCTAAGAGTGAGACAAAGTCTGCTTTAAGATCACTTTCTTTAATTGTTTCATTTACTTCTAGAATTATGTGTTTTCTCCTCTTTGACGAGTAGGGTAGCGGTGGCCGCCTTGGAAAATTTAGGGGTTTGGGTCAATATTTTGACCCATGGGCCAGACCTAGACCAGAACTGGCCCACCATTTCTTGAGCCGATTAACAAATCTGAAAATAAATGATAGCTTCTTGTCCAGAATGAGACGGGCTTTCCACAGTAACAAACCCAAATATCTCAGTCGTCATGGACATGGACAAGGACAAGGACAAGGTTAAGGTTGTGGAAGTGGGTATGGTATGGGCAGCCACGCAATCCTGATCGTGACAGATAATAATGCACAAATTGATCTTTATACAAGATCAATAGTCGAGTATATGTAAAGGTGTAATTAATGAACAGTAAATACACAATCAAATGACAAAATAATAAATAAAAGTAAACACACAGATTTATAGTGGTTCGATCCAGGTGACTTACTTTACTCTCGAAAACGACAGCGGAAGCCGAAGATTTTTATTAATGAATAAAAATCACCGAGAACGTATAGTCCAAGAATATTACAATGTTTTGGGAGAGAGAGACTAAGGAGGTGTAGAAAGGACAAGAGGTAAAGGTCTGAAGGTGATGGTCATGCCTTTTATGTGGAAATGACTTATATTATATAGGTATAGTGAGACGGTGACGTGAGACGGTTACTACTTTTTGGTAAGTACAATTATGGTAAGATTTGATCTCCTTATATGCATATCCCGATATTCTCTACCACGTGTTCTTATCTCTCTGGACTTCTTGGATCTTGAACCAGATCGGACTAATAAATTGGCCTGAGTCGCTCTTTAACTGACTTAGGCTTCTTGATTTATTGGGCTTGACCCAATTAACTTTGGACTCATTAACAGCATCTGAAAAAGGACACTGTGTTTTATTATAGAGATTTTTTCATTATTGTAGATAAGAATGATATTATAACTCAATCTAGTAAAGTTATATAAAAATAAAATTATTTGGAAACAATCATTACAATTTAAGATTGATTCGAACAATTTAGGCTCGATTTTAACATTTTGAGATCAATGGTAACATTTTTTTATCATAATTTTTACCCATGTAATTGTAACTTAAACAAAAAATGTTAAAATTTAATTTAAAAAATTATAATTTTTGATACAATAACTTTTTCGGTACCGTAGCCCCACACCATGTATAATATGCCTTCTCCTTTTTTTCTCCTTTGGTTGATGCCGAAGCAATACAGCGGCACTAATTTTTCTTGATATGCTAAATAATTAAAAAAGTGTGTACATCTTTAGTCATTTCAATTCCACATAATAGAGCAAAAAATAACTGAAGTGCCAAGAATCAGTGGTGGAAGTCCAAATTTTACATCTAAAATTCCAGATATATGCTGTCTAAGGTTTTAAGCTCCTCCATCTCCTCCCCACAGGCGATCCCAGGATCAATATAACACAACTGAAATAAAAACACACAGAATCAATCAACCCACCAGCCAAATTACATCAAGGTAAAAGCAAAACTAACTAAAATGCATCATAACAACCTGATATTGCGGTTTGTTCAGCGTGTGAACACCTCTTTTTATTAGCTTTTGCCATCCAGCATTCTCTTTGAGAGATCTTTCCAAAGCTTCTGTTTTCTATAGACATAACCATAGAATGCTGTGAGACATTAATGACAAAACACGGCTAGACTATCAAGTTACCGACTTTAGAGAACTATAATTTCCATAGACTACTGAGAAACTAGATTAAGTCCAGTCCAGCCTATAAAACAAAATGCTGTATTCTTGGACAATAGTCAGGAAATCAAACCAACCAAAACACCAAATATATTATGTTTTTCTTAATCATAAACAAAGTTTGACAAGGCATTAGATACATTTAATATGAAGTCACAGAATATGTTATGATTCATCAACCTAAGATAAGAGTGTGTTGTTTTTCTACAAGTCAATCAATACCTATACCACATATTTATGACCCCAAAGTTTTCAAAGTCTATAGTTGTCAACTGGTAAGTGCGCCCGAAAGGACAATTGGTTCATATGCCATCAAGTTTATTGGGATTCACCTAATAGCTGTGCTACTTAAAAAGTAATAAGCACAATTCTCAACTAAATCAATTCAAAAAAAAAAAAAGTAAAAAATCTTTTTTGGTTGCCTCCACATTGTTTAGGAATCTTGATTAATAGGGAAAATTTATGGTATTTCAGCACAAATAGTATAGACTGACAGCAATGATAATTTAATCCTGATAACACCCAACAGAGAAAAATGCTACATTAGAGAGAAGCAAATCCAAAAAGTTACACAGGCCTACAAGTGTTCGAATGAAGACATATTTCAAACTAGTACAATATATCCATAAGAACATATTGCGGCTTGTGGAGCACAAGCAATCATATGGTCTATTTGTTATGGAACCTTGGATTGCATGCTAACAACAGCAAGCAAGTAGCAACCTAAAATACCTGATCAACTGATCATTGATGAAAATACTCGCAAACAGCTAAACAAATGCTCATGCCGAAATGGTTGGACCCATCTTAAAAGACAAACCACCACACTTATTGTACTCATTCCCAAACATCGATTCAAGATGCACACACCACCAGTCTTGCGGCCAGCTTGACATTCATATGCATTGCCATAAGTGAGCAAAATTCTATAAGCAAATGCAATATATAAGCTGCTTAGTAACTGGTGCATATAAATGCAAGAGAGTTTACTTACGTGACCAGGGTCTAAGATTAACAGACTATATTGCTGTGTCCCATTCCTCTGATGTTTGACTTGAATCCCAACAATAGTCCTTGAATGACCCTGATGCTGGAAGTATAAGGGTCTGTTCAATAAGTCAACAACAGATCACAATACCCTTCGAACAAAAACGACTCTGTGCATTTCCAGAGAAAACAGTATCGCCATGACATAATAGGCTAATGCTACTAATTAAAATTCACTTACGCTTTCTCAGAGACAATCACACGATGCTTGCCCAGCTTACTGGGCTTATTGTCTGAAAAGTAGTTCCAAACCCAGTTAATAAGAACATGATGACCCTTGACCTGCCCGATGTGGGTATCAAAATATTTGGAGTTCTCATGCCCACTGGGACCAGCTTCGGTATTTTTAGGATCCCTTCTAGACAGAAATCTATCCATTGGCCCGTAAACTTGTGTTGCCTTGCTCTTGCCTATATCTTTTGTGTTGAGTTTCTTACTGCATACATCCACTATCCTCGCACGAAGCCCAAACGAACGAAAAAGTGCAGCACATTCAGTAGTTCCAATCCAATTTCTCTTGCCATAGATCTCATGATCAAAATCATTTGAGCCAGGTGTATCAAAGCCGCTCTCCCATGCAATCTCAAGCCATCTTTGGAGCGACTGAATATCAGGAATGAATTTGGAACCGCCAAACAGGACCTCCCTTGCTTCTTGCCTTTGTTTAAGGAGGTGAGA
>CM042201.1:21684867-21697473 GCA_023539305.1 Ilex asprella | reverse complement strand
AGGGCTGTCAATTCTCTTCAACAAAGTAACACTAAAAAAGAAACTAACAATCAAGTTATCAAGATATTACTTCCCATTTTCGATTCGTATTTTCCCGAATTATTGTGTCATAAGCAATTTACCATACTCAAGCAGAACATAGCTATAACAAAGGTTGACAAAATTCTAACCAGGAATATCAATTTAACAACTGCAATATAAATAAAATTGACATAACAATGCTATTGTCTCTGTATCTGAAGCACATAAACTACTCCCTGACAACAGAGAGTGTTCTTTGGCAACGAACAAACAGGTTAAGGAAGTTAATCATCAACTCCGACGACCTCGGTTCTCTCTCAGCTCCGGGTCCCTAGAGATAAAATTTAGTCACAATTAGTTCCATTCATAAAAATCTAGGCCAGTATCACTTCATATGGAGCACAAGTCAAACCTTTGAATGTGATCAAGGATGAGCAGTCTTGGTCCAGGAGGGATATGCACATCTCTAAGAGCACTGAAACACAGTAAGGGAAACAAAAGCTTATCAGAGTATACAAATGCTTCTACAATCAATCAATTACGCAGATGAAGGGGATGGATTAAGTCTCATTACTTGCCTATCAGTAAGCAAAGGCAAAGTGTTGTCAGTTAACAAGCCTTTCTTGAAATTCTTCTCATAATTTTGAAGGCCAAGTCCTGTTAACAGGTTCCGTGTCTTGACATAAAGCACATCTTCCACTGGTGGTTGCGAGAACTTTTGTCCTAGCTGCATGATGGACATGGAAAATGCTTCTAGCTCAAGTTGCACCAAAACCAAGTAACATATATTTAACAATTATCCCAACTCCCACAGTATACAGGGAAAAAGTTCACAAATGAAAGGTTCTATAGTTGAATATTGGACACATATTTTCTCCTTCCTCACAGCTTTCAGAGTAATCATTGACACATATTTTCTCCTTCCTCACAGCATTCAGAGTAATCATTGGTAAGGTTTTAGGTTCCAAACATATCCCCGTGTTTCTGCCAAAGACAACATTTCCCTAGGACTAGGTCTGTTGGAAGTTGAAGTCATATAGACTATGAAGTGATGTGCAAAACAAAGTCAGTTCAAATCCAGTAAACAAAACAATAGTTCTAAGAATGATTTGATAATTTTCAGCATGGTGCCATGTCGTCATAATAGCTAGGTGACAACATCATGTTGCCACAGTGATCTGGTGGAACAAAAATCACAACATCAAGATTCCAGATAATGGGAAAAAGTGACTGTTGTCTGTCTGTGCCTAGTGGTGAAGGTCATAGTGGGACTACTAAGGAACAAGCGCAACACTTCCACATTTAGATAATATAAGGCACTGTACAAATCCAAACAGAACAATTCCAACATAAATGCATCCTGATTCTTGAGAGAGAAGGGTCTAGCATACCATCAGAAGAGTTTAATTTCTGCTTCCATTTGTTAACCCAAAAAGCCAACAATGAGTCACCAAAACAGCTAAAAACTTGATAGCAAAAATTAAAAATCTAAAATAAAAGAATGAATCAACCAGGTTTTTACAACTTAGTCATCTATGACAATCCCCCCATCTGAGTCATGCAAATTCTATCATCTGCAAAGCATACATTGCAGATGATAGGAAAATGAACCCAAAAAAAAACAATAATACTGAAATTGTAAATTCCTCCATCTACATGATTACCTTGAAAAGTCCACCTTGAACAAGAGCAAAGAAAAGGCCAGAAGTGACTACGTTAGCTGCCTGATTCGGGCCACCCATGCCACTGACCAGTGAAAACATGGCTCCAGAACCAAAAGCTGCTACCATACTGATCGATAAATTAACAATCTCACATGAGTGTTCAGAAGCAAAATAAAGAAAAAGGGCAAAAAAATCATCAATTTGATGAACATTAAGTAGATCCCATACAGAAATTTAGATGTCAAGCCAGTGCCTTATGTTTGAACTCCTAATTAAACTGAGAAACATGTGGGTGAAGATGAGTAATGCAATCCATAAGATGCTCAAGAAGAGACAAATTCAAATACATGAAGAACTATGAAATTTGGCTTACCATCAAGACAAAGACTTATATGAAACACTAGAAGTGATTCCTAGGTCTTCTCTCTCTCTTTTTATTTTCTGCTAGTATCCAAGTTCTAAACCCCATAATCAACGCAGATATTCTCACCTTATATCCTCAAACATCACCTACGAAACCCTAACCCTTTTCCTTTCAGTCCATTAGAACCTAACCCTCAAAATACCACATCCAACCCAAATTACTCTTCACAAGTACTGTTTACAGCCTTGAACAGTGCTGATTTTTTTGGGTTCACCACTGTCCTACGTCAATGAGCTGCACCAGATATATATTATTAATTTCATAGGCAAGACTATCATCAGTAATCCTATAACTTAGTTACCAGTAGACGGTAAGAAATAGGCAAAATACTTTTGCTTGTATCCTTGCAAATGGTCCGCCAATGAAAATATTTTTCTACACTAATCAAGACACAGAAAAAAACAGCTCATAAGAGAAGGGAGTTCGAAGAAGATAATAAAATTCTAAACCAAAACTTATTTAGAAAGCAAGCACCAAAATGAGCAGCATTATATGGCAGCATCCAAACCTTACATTTGTGATTGCAACATTGTAAAACAATAAAATATAATGAAACAAAGGAAAATATGTGCAGAAAAGAAAAGGATGCATCTAACTAAAGAACCGACAATGGTGATGTCAGAATTCAAAAAAAAATAAAAAATTCAGGTCAAAGAAAATATGTAATTGAATAAACTAAACAGCAGAACTCAATTAAGCTATTGATCTTTTGAATCAATTAAAAGGAATGCTGATAACATTGACAAATTGCTACAGATGTATCTGCTGTAAAAACATATATCCTAACTACAATAGCTACCATATTTCAGAAGACTTTCTTTTGGGATAACTTATTTTTCAATACAAGCATTCTCTCAGCATGAAACACTAGACATATCTATCAGTCTACGAACACATTAGTGTATAATCAAAACAACTGACCTCCCCTTGGTTTCCTTTCCAAGGCCAGCTAGGTGCTTTGATTACATAGCAAATAACAAAATTTACAAGGTAGGTTTAACCCCCTTTCAAATTGAAGAGAGAAAATAGATTAATCCTTGGGAAGCATGGAATTACTTGATCTGAACCTATGAAGCACGAATACAGATACGGAATACGGGTACGATACCATACGGATACGGCAAAATCTAAAAAAGAAGGATTCGGATACGGTCAAGATACGACTATAATAAAATATATTTAATATTTTTATTATTTTCAGTAAGCATAATACTTATATATTTTGGTAATTTTTTAATACAATAAGGAAAATTAGTAATTTTTTTTAGTTTGAAAAAATATATATATCGTATCACTAGGGTATATTCACAAAGTGAAGTGATTAATTAAAGAATTAAAGCTAACATTTACAGAGTCGGTTTATTTGGAAGTAATTTTTGCTAAAATTATAATGTAATAGATTTATTTTATGCTCTTTGGAAATGTAATTATAGATAATACTTAAAAAATATTCATGTGCCTTTGAAGTAGTATGAATATTTGTAAATGTATTGTATGGTATGTGAATTCGAAAGAAAATTTTAAAAATTCAACTCAAAAATTATATATATTACTTGAACACAAAAATATTCATGGAGTATCATAATATTTAATTATTATCGGATACGTAAGAGGTATATCCGATACGTATATTCGAATATCCGACGAGTATCGTATGACGCCGACCTCAACGAAGTATCCGTGCTTCATAGAACTGAACATGAATATGAACATGAACTATTCAGGCAAGTTAGGGTTTTTTCCAATGAAAGTCTTTACACTGATAATCACAAAAAAGAAAAAAAACCCCAAAATTTCTGACCCTGATGCAACATAGCACAGTAGTACTGTTTGTTCCAAAATAGAAACCAATAGGACTGTCACACTATAACATAATTTTAAAAAAAAGGTGTGCATAGGTAAAGAGATAGGGAGAGCTAGGAAAGAGTCCAGAAGAGCTTGCCTGGACTGGACGTCCTCCTTGCCTCTTAATCTTTTCATGACACAAGATATGCCAGCATTAACTCCTGTCATCACGGCAAAATTGCGGGCTTGCACCATGGGACCTCCTGAAAGAGCCTGTAAGCAGAATACACCATGTTTTTAATGAACCAATTGGACAGCCCCATGAGCAGGCAATTCAAGCTTTTGCATATTTTGGGGGGGCTTCGACATTAGAGGCCTTATTTCTAACACCACAAGTTAGCCGCTTTCTAACTTATCATATCTAGTGTATTGAAAATTTAACTACCCAAATCCACAATTTTCCAAAACAAAAGTGACAATAAAAATTCTAGTCTAAATCAAAACAACTGGTAACAGAAAGATACGTATTTCCAAAAGGTCACAGGATGTGACAAAAAATCCAACCTTAATGATAAGACACTAGCTGTTCTAACATCTATGAGCACCTTATCATTCAAGCACATACATATGAAGGGTTAAGAAAGAATTAGACCTGGGCTTGTTGGAGGGAGGCCATAGCTTGGGGATTAAAGTTAGCGGCACCAGGCGGCGGAGTGGGGATAGAGGACGAGACGTCGTTGGTGATGGTGCCCATGAAGGCACCGATGGCGGCCCCTTGGGCGGCGCTGGTGGCTGTGACGATGGCGGCCTCGACAGGCATGGACTGCTTGGCCAACCATGCCCTGAACCCATTCTCCAATTCCTTGAACTTGACTTGCAATTGTCCTATGGGGTTCTGAGAAATACCCATCACTCCCTTTTGCATTTCAACCATCACTCCTTGCTTTCCTTCCCCCATCGCCTCTTCTTCCTTCCACTTCCAGTTGAAGTTCAGTCTCTCTCTTGTAGACTGGCTTAGGGGGCGGGTGGATAACAATGTGTAGTTCTTCTATTCCCTATTTTTAAACCCAAATTTCAATCAAAACCCTGAATTTGGGATGAAGCTGGATTTAGATACCCGGGTTAGCAAAAAGACAACTAATGCCCCGGATTCAAATCCTGTCTTTAAGTACACTACAGAAGGTTAAGTACATTAGGGAAAGCACGATGCAATCTAAGAGCAACTTCAATGGACTATCTAAGAGCAACTCCAATGCACTATTTAAATTTACTTTTTTAGTTATTTTAGATAGTCTCTTTTTAAAATATTATTTTAACAGACTAGTTATTGGGCTATCTAAAATAGATAAGCTCAATTTCACTCGCTCGATATAGCTAGTGCTTCCCCCTCACCTTAGAAAGGGATAGATTTAGAAAGAAGAAAAAACAATTTAAGAGGGGTGATTGTGGCGGTCAAATAAATTTATTAAAATTTATTTTATTTTATATTATAAATTTAAATTTTTGTTTAGTTTTGTTCGAATATATATCATCCATTAATTTTTTTTGTCCAATTTAAATTTCTCATTATGAATAGTGGTGTAATTCGGACGGATTAGACAATCAACTCTAACTCAACTTTAAGTATATAATCTTTAACCCTAACTCTAATTCTAACCCTAACCCTACCTCGGGTTGAGAAACACAACTCTAGCACTGTCCGAGTTTAATTCGGGCTGACTCGGGTTGAATTCGGGTTAATGATTTCAGACTGTTTTCATGTTACTTTACGGGTTGACTTCAGGTTACTTCAATCAATTTTTTAACATAAAAATCATAAATATTAAGAACTCAATGTTTGAGATAATGCAATCACAACTATACAGAACACAAATAAACACAACCAGAATTTTTGTACAAACATAGAGTTCACTGTTCAAAAAAAATTCTTGCACAACCAGAATCCTTGAGAGAAACTGAGAATAAGTGATGGTACGAGGGAGGCGCACACTTGAGTTGAGATTAACTTAGGATAAATTTGTATTTATATAATATTAATTCGAGTTGAACCCAATGGCTGAATCTTAGACCCGCCCAAATTAAATTCGGGTTGAGATTTTTTGATTCAAGTTCAACCCAAGTATTACAAACCCTAATTATTTGGGTTGGTCTCGAGTTGAAATCGGGTTAGCTCGCCCAAGTTGCCCCCATAATTATTACCAGTGTTTAGACTAGTTTATGCGTAATTTAATTAATTTTTTTTATCCGATAAAAATAGATTATTCATGCTTACATGACTAAGATATCAATGAGATATAAATTTCAGATCATCCAACTCAAATAATTGGCACAATATAAAAATTTTAAAAATATCTATAAAGTTATAGATATTTAAATTTTATTTTGGTTGAATCATTAATTTTTTTTTAATGTGTGATAAAATACAATTTGTAGTTCGATACAATTTTTCATTTTCCCCGCGAGGCTCTCCTGAGCCTGAAACTGTCACCGGCGTTCTCTGCCATTCCTTTTGGGTTTTTTTTTCAAGGGTTAGGGTTTTAAGTTTTGGGTCTCATGTCATCTACTGCGAAGCCCAAAAATGTGCAGCTCTAGGGAAAACTCTCTGGATTGGCTTCTATGTCTCCAGGTATTTCACATTTTTGTCAATTTGAATTCCAATCTATATTCAAAATGGATTCGTCTACACTTTTTTAATCTGAATATATTGTATAGTTACTCTGGACACTAGTACAAAACTCAGAAATTTTCTCAGATAGGTCAGAATAAAATTCTGATTTTGCTATAGAACCCTTTGAAATATCAGCTTTGAAATCGAAGAGGAATTATTAGGACAATTTACAGCATTCAGAAAACATAATTGTGTCTGTGTTGTGAAATTATAATTGAATTGTCGCATGGTATATGCAATGAGTGCTTTGGACTGTTTGCTTGTTGTGATCTGATAAGTTACTATATCAGCTATTGCAATTTAAAATTCTTGGATGATATATATGATCAGTTATATTCCTATTAATATGATTATACTATGGTTATTTCTATGTTTGTCTTCTTATCAGAACTTGGTTCAAGTCTCTGAGTTGCCAAATCAAATTAGTGATGAGCATATCTGAATTCAGGAAACGCCGTGAGGTCTTGCAGTTATCTAGCCTCTTCCCTCTCTGGAAGTTAAACTAAATAACATCTGTCTCAGGGAGAGGTGAAGAATAAGATATACTCGCGGAACACTCATTCTGTTGAGTAGGAACAGTGATGGATTCTCATTTGATTCAGGAAGATGAGATTGACGAGATGCCTAAAGCTGTTGCTCAGAAACTGACTAGAATGAGGGGGGCTGATGAATAATCCAATGGAGAAGCTAGAGGAAGAGCAGAGAAATCCTTGGTATATTTGAGAACCTTATTCTGTACTACGGAGCTTATGTTTCTTGACATCACAAAACCATCTTATTTTAAACGCTATCATGGCCTATGTATGCTAACTTTGACATCTATATTCAAGGGGCAGCATGGAGAAATGATAAAACTGCTGGAGGAAAGGTGCAGAAGAAAGTGAAAAAGAAACTCAAGTTCCGAGGAAAACCAACACAAATTAATGAGAGATGAATGCATGTTATGTTTTTTTTTTTTTTTTTAAATCTGAGACATCTTTCAGTTGTGTTATTTTTATGTTTGCTAACTGAAACATCAAATTTCTAAGGGCTGACATCAATTTTCATAAAATAGAAACCACAGAATTAAATTTAGTGAAAAGTTTTTGGAAGAGAGCTTGAACCAATAGTGCCCTTTTTTACGGAAAAAAAGAAAGGCTGCATATGTTACTATACTTAATGTTGACTCTTCCAAAACTCCTTGGTTGGCACAGTTCATTTTTTTGGTGGAATGTTTCTGGCTCATCGTCCAACAGCAAATGCTGAAACTCTGACCTTGCCTACACTACTTGTCATCATAGTAGGATGGTCAATAATCATATGATGTCAACCTTTTGAATATTTGTGGTTATCTGTAATCAGGGGAGCTTAATTCATTAGGTTCACAGTTGCATTCAGCCATTTTTTCTTTTCCTTATTAGTTTTGTGTGTCCTGATGACATCATGGCCATGCTTTTGGACTACCTTTAGATCATGGCTTACAAAGATGGAAAATTTGAATAGCTGTCAAAAAATGAATCATAAAACCACTTAAATATATCAAACTTTTCTTTTGAGAGCTAAATTAATATTACCACTCTTGCTCTTTTATTTAATATTACATGTTTTCATGTTTGTGCTATTCATTTGCCGTAAAGCGTTATAAAAGGGTATATCTAGAGCAATAAAGCGGGGATGATGAGAAAGATTGACAGAGGAAGGGGTAGCAGGATCCTTGAGGATGAAACCGTGTGTTCAGTGTCACCATTTCTGCTTTCTCCAATAGGTGGAGCTGTTAATGCAGTATTTGATCTCTTCATCCTGCATTACTTATTGACAGGCAGAGGAAAACATGTCAGGGTTGGCATCTTGTTTGTGGTATCAATGTTTCTTTATTAAAAATAAATGCCATATCAATGTAAGAGGATGGAAAATGGGATGCTTGTGAGATGTTACCCGTTGGTAATGGGGCAAAAAATGATGGCATACTCATCAGCCTTGCATGTGAAAGTGCTGGTCCCATCATCAAATGCATAGCTGTAAGCCCTTGGACAAGCTCTCTTGAAGATGGATGAATAGAAGGATGGTCGGCATGTAGATGGGTTAGCAAACTCTCCGCTGCAACAATATTGATCCAGCCCAAATGCCATACATGCGCTCTTGCATGCAACCACACCCCCTTCTTCTCCATCATCCCCGCCAACCACCTGGAGTTCCTTTGGGCAACCTGTTTAATTTCCAAAGAGGTTTGGTTACTTTGTCAACTACTGCTGAATCTAGGTTCCTACTAAACTGCTAAATTGATAGCTTACCCATGTTAATATTTGAAGCACAGCCCGTGGCATTGCATCCACCATAGATCCCTCTGGGTGCAGCAACAAGTGGTAGATTGTAACCGTCAACAATGCTGACATCGTAGAAGTCTTTTTCATCGCCTTTTCCGAGGGTGATCTCAAAGAGCGATGCAGGTGGAGAGGCACCCATACCGTCACATTCCATTCTACCCCCACAGTCACCTGTTTGACATGAGCCGACACCTGATGCATCAAATGTGCAACCAGTCCTTGCCCATATACGACCTGACCACCCCGGAACAGATGGAATTTTGACACTTTGACCCGAGTTCAACTGGAATCCAGTGGTTGGAAGTTGTGGCGTCCCTGCACCGGCAAGTGTACCAGGCCATATTGTGTAGGGGCAGTTGTTAGCTACTGTAAATGTACAAGCCAAGCAGCAAGAGAAAGAGGAAATGACAAAGAAGAATGTGGTAAGCTTCCAGGATGTTATGTTAAGCATATTAAGGGCAATGTCCTCAGCTCAATGGAGGCGTCAGGTAAAGTGCAATTGCCAGCGCTGCATATTTGTAACTAGAAAATATTCATTGTTTGCTTGGATAAAATTCTCAGCCGCAAGATCACACTTTTGGGTTTAGCATTTTTCTTTTATCGTGGATGGCCTCATATAGAAGCAATTCCTTTCTTTAACAATTGCAGTAAGAGCTAAATTGAATTGCAGTGCCTGACACGGAATAATCGGATGGCCCCCACCACCTTATCGACCAAATATCTTTGGACATCAAGGACCCATAAGGTACTTCTTTACCCAAAGTTTTGAATTGTGTAGTGTTTGTACATAAAGATGGCCACCAGAAATGTCTTCAATATGAATTTTGCTCTTCTTTCGGGCTTGATGGGTCGTTTTTCCTTAAAATGAAGCTATAATGATGCGTATTCCAGTTAATTATATGGTTACGTAGGCATTTTGAAGAAAAAAAAACAGCAGAGAGATTATCTTGTATTTGTTTTCTTTATTCTTTTTTTTCCCCACTTATCGACACATACTTGTCAATGAAGGGTCATCCAATGTTTACACTCACCATAACATCCTCACATAAAAAATAAATAAATAAATAAATTTTCCACAAACGAAAAAAATAAATTTCCTTTTAAATTAATTCATGGCCGGGCCGGGTATCTTTCTGAAAAAAAGAGAAATAAATATCAGAATTTTGGTTTTATGCAAATGACAAAATACCACATTCAACCACATGGACGACTCAAGTTTGAATTGAAAACATTTGACATAATCTCTTGATAAATGGTAACAGCTTCCTCAACCATAAGATAGAATTAACATGCATCATTTTAACAAATACTAACTATTAGACTAATACACTATAAATAAAGTCAAAAACATTCAAAGACACCAACAGACATTGGCCACAAATAGCCCAAAAATTGAATCTAGTTTTCCTTTAATTTCTCCCTCGTTTTGATCCTCCTCCTTGCACGCTTTTCAATTCAATGGCCAAGGTGAGATTAGACTCTCCACATATGTTGTCCAGCTGAAACAGTGATTGAAATTCATGAGGGTCCTATGTGTATCGTCATTAGGATTGTAGATGATTAATTTTTCGTGGCCTATCTTCATTATAACTTCACCCTTTCTCGTAAAACACATTGGTGTCTGTCGAGTTATATATCCAGGTTCCATGTCAGGGATGGTAATCAATTTAGTCCAAGATTCCCCCACCCCATATTCCTTCATTGACCATATTTCAAGCCGCTGCTGCGTAAACTCGTATGTAAAGTCGTAACTAATTACAAAGACACAGGCGCATTCCTGCAAAACTGCAAAATAAAGTGATTCAGGTAGGTCGAAGTATGGACCTGGCACCTCTTTGAACTTGTCCTGAATCAAGTCAAAACATAAAATTACAGAACGTGGTGGTACTACTTTTTTTTCGACTACAATCCGATACAGAGCTTCATTCACCATCTCCCCACCGCGGATGAACGAATTTTCATACGGAAACTTCTTAGACTCCGTCCAACGATTGCTCTTGACAGAAAACACAATATATAAGGATTTGTTAAATTCCGGCACATCATAATTTATGAAAATAATGACTACCTTGTAATCGTTGCTAAAGGGATCATAGCAAAATCCAAATCCAAGAATATTAAATCTTGATCCAAGTGGGCATTGGACTTGGATGCAAGTATTCACACATGGATTCCACAGGAAAAAATATTTATGAAATTGACCATACCAACCCAGAAGTAACAGACCATCACAAGAGCGGCAGGCATCGGGTGGGTTTTCATAATCAAAGGGAAGAGAGTGCAACTCCAGCTTTTCAATCTTGACTACATCTTCATCTTCAGCCTCTTCATAAGGATTCTCAGAGTTGTACATCATATAAAACTTTTTATACCCGAGAGAACAGAGCAAGAACTTTTGGTGGCCAGTTTTAGCAAATGACAATGATCTACTGAGCTGGAATTTGGCGAACTGATGATTGGAAATCGAAGAACGCCATTGCTTAGATACACATTCAAAACGCAACAACGATTTCACCGGCAATCTTGACAGTATATCAACAATAATCTCTTCCGGAAGGTACATTATCCCCATAATGAAATTCTTAAGAACGAAGTGCAGAAACTTAAAAAGAGAAAGTGATGAAGAAGAGATTCATTCTCATTCCCTTGCTATTTTTGCTGTACATACATCCATATTTATACCAATTACAAGTGAGCAAAAAATTGCACACCAAACTTATTAATATAAATGCTTTACACATAAGATAAATTTTCCCAACTAACTACCAGCTTCCATATGCTCTGCAGGATCCTTCTAATGAGCTCTGCAGGATCCTTCTAGTGTGCTCTACGTGATCATGCTGAGCTGGAGATGGTGATCAGTAGAAGCATCAGCTGAGCTGGCTGAGTTGGTGGAAACTGAGCTGGGAGGTGCGGCTGAACTAGCTGCATTTTCTGCAAATTTTAACACCCCATGCCGTGCTTCTCCTTTAATTCCCTCTTCTTCAATGCCTAAGACGCAAGACTCCATTATTATATATCGAGTAGGTTTGATGAATTCAGATGGTAATCCAAGATTCCAAATCCTTTCCAATTCGGTAATACGAATCCTTTCCAATTTAGAACTTGAAAAGTTGGGCAATTACACAAAACACCTACAAGGTACTAGTAATACTCTACATCAACAGCTTCATACAAACCCACAAAACAAAGAAACCTCCCAAATCTGGACAAGGCACATAGGATAAAACAAATAGATGACGATGTAAATTTGAGAAACTGACACAGTAAAAGACACAAGTACCTTTAATTTCTAATTTGCTATCAATCCACCAATGTCAAGTATGGAGAAAAGAGGGAGCATACATTGCTGCTCGTTGTGGCAATTCTTAATGTAACCTTGTAAGTGCTAATAATTGAGTCGAGCTACTGCGGTTCAATTTGGATAAGACTTGATTCAAACTCGGCTCATGTTCCAAACAGACCAAACTTTAACAATTTTGTAAATTCGTTTAACAAATGCACCTAAACGCTTAACTCGAGCTTGAACTCAAACTCGTTTATATGAAAAATTGACGAGCTACTTGGGTTCGACTCATTTTCTAAACAAATTGAGCTTGAACAATTTTTTTTGATTCATTTAAAAAAACAAGTTCGACAAACTTAAACTTGACTCGATTATTAGTTCTTAAGACACTAAAATTACACTATGCCTTAAATACCAGTTAATAATGATGAATATTCCAATTAATTTTCTTTCTT
>CM042201.1:21662590-21684467 GCA_023539305.1 Ilex asprella | reverse complement strand
GGAAACTTCTTAGACTCCGTCCAACGATTGCTCTTGACAGAAAACACAATATATAAGGATTTGTTAAATTCCGGCACATCATAATTTATGAAAATAATGACTACCTTGTAATCGTTGCGAAAGGGATCATAGCAAAATCCAAATCCAAGAATATTAAATCTTGATCCAAGTGGGCATTGGACTTGGATGCAAGTATTCACACATGGATTCCACAGGAAAAAATATTTATGAAATTGACCATACCAACCCAGAAGTAACAGACCATCACAAGAGCGGCAGGCATCGGGTGGGTTTTCATAATCAAAGGGAAGAGAGTGCAACTCCAGCTTTTCAATCTTGACTACATCTTCATCTTCAGCCTCTTCATAAGGATTCTCAGAGTTGTACATCATATAAAACTTTTTATACCCGAGAGAACAGAGCAAGAACTTTTGGTGGCCAGTTTTAGCAAATGACAATGATCTACTGAGCTGGAATTTGGCGAACTGATGATTGGAAATCGAAGAACGCCATTGCTTAGATACACATTCAAAACGCAACAACGATTTCACCGGCAATCTTGACAGTATATCAACAATAATCTCTTCCGGAAGGTACATTATCCCCATAATGAAATTCTTAAGAACGAAGTGCAGAAACTTAAAAAGAGAAAGTGATGAAGAAGAGATTCATTCTCATTCCCTTGCTATTTTTGCTGTACATACATCCATATTTATACCAATTACAAGTGAGCAAAAAATTGCACACCAAACTTATTAATATAAATGCTTTACACATAAGATAAATTTTCCCAACTAACTACCAGCTTCCATATGCTCTGCAGGATCCTTCTAATGAGCTCTGCAGGATCCTTCTAGTGTGCTCTACGTGATCATGCTGAGCTGGAGATGGTGATCAGTAGAAGCATCAGCTGAGCTGGCTGAGTTGGTGGAAACTGAGCTGGGAGGTGCGGCTGAACTAGCTGCATTTTCTGCAAATTTTAACACCCCATGCCGTGCTTCTCCTTTAATTCCCTCTTCTTCAATGCCTAAGACGCAAGACTCCATTATTATATATCGAGTAGGTTTGATGAATTCAGATGGTAATCCAAGATTCCAAATCCTTTCCAATTCGGTAATACAAATCCTTTCCAATTTAGAACTTGAAAAGTTGGGCAATTACACAAAACTCCTACAAGGTACTAGTAATACTCTACATCAACAGCTTCATACAAACCCACAAAACAAAGAAACCTCCCAAATCTGGACAAGGCACATAGGATAAAACAAATAGATGACGATGTAAATTTGAGAAACTGACACAGTAAAAGACACAATTACCTTTAATTTCTAATTTGCAATCAATCCACCAATGGCAAGTATGGAGAAATGAGGGAGCATAAATTGCTGCTCGTTGTGGCAATTTCTTAATGTAACCTTGTAAGTGCTAATAATTGAGTCGAGCTTCTGCGGTTCAATTTGAATAAGACTTGATTCAAACTCGGCTCATGTTCCAAACAGGCCAAACTTTAACAATTTTTTCAATTCGTTTAAAAAATGCACCTAAACGACTTAACTCGAGCTTGAACTCAAACTCGTTTATATGAAAAATGGACGAGCTACTTGGGTTCGACTCATTTTCTAAACAAATTGAGCTTAAACAATTTTTTTTGATTCATTTAAAAAAAAAAGTTCGACAAACTTAAACTTGACTCGATTATTAGTTCTTAAGACACTAAAATTACACTATGCCTTAAATACCAGTTAATAATGATGAATATTCCAATTAATTTTCTTTCTTTAAATTTTTTTTTCCTCCGACGCAGCTATCAAACAAGGGTCATCCCAACGATTACACCCACAACACAATACATCACCAAAAAAATAAATAAAATTCCACCAAAAAGAAAAAAAAAAGAATTCCTTTGTATGAACATACAAGTACAATTGATTATCCTCCCCCCCCCTAAAAAAAAAAAGAAACAATATCTGAACCATAATAAAAAAAATACCATACAAACCCATTTAAGTCCCCCTTCCCTATAGGTATACCGTATACATCATTCCCCACTCCATTTTTGTTTTATTCGTTTTTTTTTTTGGGATATTAGTGTAGACATTAAAAATTAATTAACAAAATAATGTCTATAACTAAATTAAATTGACTATTATAATTTGACTTTATTTTGTATTAATTTATACACAAAATTTGTCGCTACAATTATACGAGTAACACTCGGGCAAATTCTTAAATATAGACAATTTCTCTATTCTAGTTTCAACCACCACCCATGACTTCTTATCACCTACCCATCCATTATAGAGAGCTAGTTGGTAAGGTTTTGACTATTTTAAATCCCATTTGTCCTACAAGCAGGACTATAATTTAAGCCCTCCTTCTGGAAGGGGTTACAAGTTGGAAGTTGTTGGACTCCACTCCAACTACTCCATTACTTAGGAAATAACTAACATGTGGTGCCGTGGTAGTAAAAATAATGCATATCCATCATACATACATTTTTCATGGAAGTGGACAAACATTGATGTCATGAAGTTCATTCCAAAGTCCAAAAGGCAGCTTCACTCACAGTAATGGATCCCAAAGTAGAACAAGATTGATGACATGGAGTTCTATTCAAAAGGTGGCTTCAGTTGCAGCAATGGATCCCAATGCCTGAAACAACCGGCAGTTAATCCCGTAATTGTAGTTCCAATTCATCAGCTTCTTTGAGTACACCAGCATTCCACACCGCAATGAAATAGCAGAATATTCACCTGAAAGTGTAAATGATGAGCAAAGTTTTCAAAAACCCATCTCATCCATTTAATAAACTTCTAACACAAAATGATCAGTGTTTCTCTGAAATAAACAATTTTGAAATCTCCTGACTTGCACATGCTTTGACTCCTGCAAAATAACATAGAACTTCAGCAACCACTACATTAGGACAATAAGATCAAAACATAGATACACAAAACATAATGCAACGTATAAAGGGAAAAAACTGATTTCCCTCTCTTCGATCTGAAATACAAATGGAAGAGTAGAGGAACAGAAACATTAGACAAGTTTCTACCAGAACACAAACAAGGTCCCTTCATTTGAACTGGTCAAATCCTGTGAAGCATCATGAGCCAACAGCATAAATATTCCAATGATTCATCATGTCATAAAAAGCATCCAACAGAAATGGAGCAAGAACCGTGCCAAACGGTAAATAAGGCAAGTTACTAAATCATGCACTGTGCCATACATATGTATTTCACCTAGAGTAGTAAGGAAAATGAAACAAGTCTAAAATGAAAAATTGTGAGGTAAAGACATCTGTCATAGGACAAGAAGATTGACAACGTATAGAACAGAAAGATGGACATTCGTAGAACAGATAGCAGCAAGTGACAGAAAAGAAAGAAACAACGTAAACTAACCACATTTCTACAACCAGAATTGTGTTATCAAAAGAAGATATTGAGTAAAGCTTTCTACAAGAACCATGTTACTTCTCATTGCCTTAGCTTTGAAGTAGTACTGGGGGCAACTCAATATTCATAATAAAGTTAACAGTGATATAGCATTGCTAATTTCCTATAGAAAGTGAAGTTAGGAAGAGCTACAACCCATTTAATGACATCCAAAATAATAGATCTCCCTACAGATAGGCAAGATGATCAAATCTGCCTTTTACGTCCGACAACAAGTTCCTTTATTCATACTTGTTCAGCAAGAAAAAAGGAAAATTAAAAAAGACAAAAAAGGACTATTATTAGCTATATCTTCTAGCTCATATCCATGCTATCTCCAATTTGACTGTAGATTGGACCAACAACAGAGAATGATCTCTCAAAAGGAGAGGGATGGAACTGTGCATCCCTTCTGCGCTTATAAGCGCAGCTGTCAGAGGGGGAACTCTCAGCATCGAGCTTCCTCCGGACACCTTTCACTGCCTGCTCCTCATCCATAGTTAGAGGGAAAACCTGCCTGCTCACTCTGCAAAGGGAGCTATGGTTATCATACAGAATTCTCTGGTTACAGTTTTTGTCACAGATGTGTGTGGAGCCTGTTAGTCTGCAGCGGTACATATTCCCACACACATGTTCGTTTTCACATTTCCAATCGCATTTGTGAACAGGATTTGGCCAATCTTGGCCTAGAATACTTGACAGATAAATAACCTTAGCAGGCATCGTTATGCCTACCATAGATTTGCCAAGTACCTCCATTACTTCTGTCAATCAGCAAATTTCTAAGCCTTTATTTGGAATCCACACTCCAGAGCCCTTGCCCTATATATTCTGCAGTCCCAACACCACACAAGAAGTTGTTAAGTTGGATGGATGGGGACTTATGACTGTAATAATAATAGTCATTCCCAGAAGGTTTCTTAGTAATATTGATATTTGACAATGATAATCGACCTTCTTAGCAGACCTAAGTGACATAGTTACAATGTGAAGCCTAATGTGTATAAATATGTAAGCCCAATTAGCATCTCAATCTATCATAGAACCAGCCTAAACAGATAGTGATGGCCATTTGATTTCTGTACCGTTTCACACCATGCCATTTAATTATCGTTTGCAAAGGAAAAAAACAAGACATGGGGCAGTTTATCCACATCATACAAACCCTACTTTAGTATAATCTTTTAAACACTTTAACAACCAAGAACATTGAAGAACAGCAACCAAAACCCTAGAAACTTGAGAATGATAAAAGTCAACCACATTATCTCATACAGAAAAATACTCCAGCAACCACCACAGCATTATATGACGAAATAAAACAAAAGTCAAGATACAAAACATAGTTATACAAGATGATAGGAAAAAAGCCAGATCCAACCAAGAAAGTATCTGACATCCATGTCTCAATCCACACTCATACAGAAAAAACCTTAAAAAGAGATGGATGGGAGAGCCAAGAAAAACTCACCCAGCAACCAAAAAGGACGACCCAGCTCTTTATCTCTCTCTAACTCCCTCCCTAACCGAAGCTCCTAGTATGAAGCAAAAAAAAAAATGGCAAGAGAAAATGGCAACTGAGTGTGGGTATTTATAGACACAAGTTTATAAGGTGATCCGATTAACATGTAGACGCTGGAGAAAAAGCAGATGAAATGTATGCGAAATTTGGATGAAATGAGGGCGAATTTGTCTTTATGGTTTCGACAGACCCACCCACCACACCCATAAAAAAAGTCTCCTAGTCTCGAAGACCAGAACATCGGGCTAGTGGTTCAGTGGTAAGACAGGTCCATCTTAGGATCTATGAGATTGTAAAACTGAGTTCGATCTACGGAGTCTTCTTATCTTGCTCACTGGTATTTTTGTGATGGTGTAATGATAAACTGTTTCAAAAAGTACGTCATTATAACTAATCAAATATTTCACATCAAAAGAGACATGATTATGATTATGTTCAAGGGTGACTACTTAGTCGCCTCTCTCTCTCTCCCATTTTTCTCTTCAAAATTTTTTTTTCAGAAGACCGAAGTTGAAGGAGCGAATGAGACCGCGTGGATCTGTTATTAAACCCATTCAGATTCACGTGCCTAATCACTCTTTCGGCTCCATCTTTCCAAAATTCAATAGTAGACTAATAAGACTAGGGGGTTTGACTTTGGACCATCTTGATGATTGACACGTGTTTACAAAGATATTTTCAAATTCACAAGTCACAACTCAACCTAAAATTGGCAAGTATAAATTTTTATTTACCTAAAAATATATATATATATAAAGAAAAAAAACTATGAATTAAATAGAATTCAATATGATTTATGTACATTGGGCCATAGGTGTTTTTTTGGGTCTCAATGGGCCGGCCTCTGTTCATTGTTCAGAATCCTTCAGGGCCTCTGGTTTTCTCTGTGTTTTACAACCCGGCCCGGACCAGAGGGTCAACCCGGTGAACAGGTCCCTTAACCGGGCCGGTTCTAGTAAAAAACAGTTTATATACAGAACCCGGTATAAACCCGTTGAACCGGTCAAAAATCGATAAACTCGTGAGAACCGGGCAAATTTACGAAAATCGGACGGTTTAAGTTCATTTGTATAAATATGAGATCTTTTTACCCCTTTTGTTTTTTTTTTCTCCTTTTGTTTGTTGCCCTAAACTAAATCGATCCACTTCCAGACTCTAGAGTCGCACAACACCTCGCCTCCACCACCAACGACTGACCACCACCTCGCCTCCAGAACAGCACCGCTTCGCCTCCACCACCTCGCCTCCAGAGCAGCAGCAATCAGACCACCGCCTCGCTTCCACCAGCAGCGACTCCAGAGCAGCAACGATCAGACCAGGTCTCCTCCACCAGCAGCAATTCCAGCAGCGAGTTCGCCCCCCTCTCTCTCTCTCTCTTTCCAGTCCAGTGACTCCATTCACTCTAAGTCCTTTGAGTTCCTTTTGACCCACGTCTATATATATGGTTTGGAGCTTTTATGTGCAGAATTTGTTTTTATCTTTGTTTGTTTTAACACATGTTTCTTGGAAATATAGTGAAAATGAAATGGATTTTGGTGCAATTGGAGCTCAAGTTTGATTTGGGTTTTGTTATGTTGAAAACGCGTTTGAGATGTGTATTTACTTGTGGATTGTGATATGTTCAAATTTCTGTGAATGTATCTATTCATTTGTTTCATAGGTGCTATAGATATATACTGGCAATTTGTTCTTAAATTTCTTGTGAAATCTATGCTATTATTGTTGTCCATGTGTTTGCTTGATCTAAGATCAAATTTTGCTGAATGTTTGGTATCAAATATGATCTATATTTTTTGTATCTTAGACTGTTAGTTTATAATTTAAAGTTTAAAGTTAGTGTGTTGTGTTGTGGGGTTAATTATATGTTTGATGATTTTTTTTTACTTAAATGTTTGCTGTTATTTTTATAATTATTGTGATTTTTTAGTCTATTTATTATTATTTTTTAATTTTTTATTATATTACCGGTCCGACTAATAACCCAACAGTTGAATCAGTAACTCGTTAACCTTGTCCGTTCTCCGGGTAGATGTACGGGCCAGGTTTTAAAACTATGGGTTCTCTACCGACGAGCCAAACCAGCCGGTTAACATCTTTTATACATATAGAGCGAGAGAGAGAGAGAGGGAGAATCGTATTTTAGGGTTTAACTTCAGCACACAATGGATTGACCTTTCTCACTCAGCTTTCGGTCTCTCTCTTCACATTAGGAATAGAGATTGTTGATCGAGTTGTTACGCTCGATGCTCATTGCAGATCGTCAGAGCAGCAGGTAATTGCATCCATCAATGTATAATATAGAATTGGTGTTTCTTATATAGGTCTGTGTTGTTATGCTCATTCTCTCTCTCTATCAGAGTATAAGTGTTGTATTTGTTTGATTTTCCAGTATTGAGTTTGTTTAAGCAGAATCTGAGGGCTTCATGTTACAACAGGATGAGCTTAAATTAGGTTATTTTGATTTTTGGGTGTGTGTCATATACTGTCAAAGTGACAGAAAGTATTTAGAGAACTTCATAATTTTTTATTTATTTTTTGGTATCGGCTAAACAAAGATTAAATCGCCTAGGCTCCTACAATTCCCACTTAGTTCCCTGTCCCATGTGCACTCAGTAATTACCTGAATAAATCCTTGGGTCTTGGGACTGCCCAGGGGAAACTTCAATTCTTGATATCCTTCCCTTTAAACTAAGTGCCTGGCTTTGAGTTATTATATATTTTTTTCTAAGTTGTCCCACAATCTTCTTTTGCTATTTGATCCCATCCTTCTAAAGGGTTAAGCTTTTGCTCTCTCATGTAGGTTTAGCAAATTTCATTGCATATTCTCACCTTTGTATATGATTTTCTCAAACAGCCTCTTTCATGCTTCCTATCTTAATCTAACATGTGATCTTGTTCACAAGGTGAAAAATCATGGTGGGATTCAAAAATAGATACATGGTAATGGAGGTCTTTTTGGATCCGAATAGAGATTTTGCATTGGATGATCCTATTATTATTACCCAGTTCAATGTTTCAAAAGCAATCAAAGACAGCATCCTTGTCAACTTTGGGGAGTGTGGTCTAGCCTCATCACTTGGGTCGTTTCATGGTCAGCATAACTTGCTACCTTAATCTTATCTCTTCTTCTGTTAAGCATAAATTTCCCTCAACCATAGGTGTAATTTTACATTTTGACATGCTTTTTTGTTTATTATTTTCAAACCTACATTTTTATGCAGTCAAGTATGTGAATCCTATCACAAAATTGTGCATCATCAGAATCTCGAGGGAGGAGTACCAGAAAGTTTGGTCTGCAATTACTATGGTCAGGAGTATAGGAAATTGCCCTGTGACTTTTAACTTGCTGGACCTAACTGGTGAGTCAAACTGCTGCAGAATTAGGGATATGTTGCAATTGTTTTTCCATTAAATGATTCAAATGAGATATAGACGATATTGATACCCTAATTTTTTAAATTTGTCTGGGAAAAAAAGGCAGAAGGGTTGTTTCTTTTTGGACAGTAATAAGGGGTTGATTAGCCTAAGATACTTGTCTAGTATTTTCAGGATACTGGTTTCTATTTCTCCTAGTCTGAAGAATAACTTGTGGTTTAAAAATTTCCCCTCATATTTTAGAATTCGAGTGACAACATTTTCATGTAAAAGTGTGGATTTCATACATAAAATGCCTGATTATTCTGAGATCTTGTTGGCTTGCTCTGCAATTGAAGTTTTCCGACCAAGTGTTCTGTTTTTCATCAGTTGAGACAACAGGGGCAATATGTAAGTGTTTGGATGTGCTAATATCTATCTTTTAGGACCTAGGTTGTCTGTCTTATTTCTTCTGATTCAGGAATATTTTTGAGTGCTCTATGATAACTGGAATTGAATTTGACTCACCTTGCCTTCCAATAAAAGAAAAGAAAAAGGATCCTGTTCACTTATAACAATGGATTCCATAAATGTTGGTTAGTATTTTTTTCTGTTTGATCCTAAACATCTGAAATCTGGAAAGTAATGGCATATATCTAAAAGAAAGTGTTTTTTTTTTTTTGGGTAGACAAGAAAGTTGACTTTTTGAAGAAAAAAATGAACAAAATCTATATTCCTGAAATCTAGTATGGAGTTTACCTTGTGTTTCCATCGTGTTCTATTTCAAAATTCAAATATGGATGTAACTTGTTACCAAAGAATTGAAGCCATCTCATACAACAGTGTGTGCTAACCTCCATATCTGACCAGTGTTTAGTGCTAGTTTTTTGATTTCTAATTTCCTTGTGTTAGGAAGTATCAAGGCCTGTAGGAATGCGGCTCTGAAGTGCGACAGGCTAAAATTTGAGCAGTACAAGCTTGTGGCTGGAGGCCGCATAACAGAGGATGTTAACCAGCAAATGCAGAACTGCTTAGAAAAGATCAAAATTTTGGAGCACTGAGTATATACATGTTTGGTGGTTTATTTTCAGCTATTCTGGTTTTGGTAGATGACAAGTTCTGTTGGAATAATCATGCAATTCATGATATCTCTCTGTATATGTTGCTCATTTTTCTGATATGGTGGTTTGTGTATCATTAAAGTCAAGACCCAGAACAAAAATATGGGAAAAACATTCTGTCTTTCCCATCTTTACCTGCCTACGACCCCTTTTTCCTGTTATGTCATCATATGTTATTGATTGATTTATTGTTGGAAAGAATAGTTTTTAAATAAATATTTTGATATTTATTTATTTAAAACTATTAAGTATTGAATGAGAAATTATTAAAATATTTTTGTGACTTTTGAGAGAAGTTGGAAAATTGTGAAATAAAGATGGCTCGAAAGGCTATTAGTTCAAAATTTGTGACTTTTGGTTAAAAACACTAATCTAAATAATTTCATCATTTTATAAAGTTATCATTAACACTTTTTTGGTTCAAAAATATTCTTATGAATAGTCATAAATTTTCATAAAATCACCACTGGTAATTTTTTCACTAAAAGATATCATTTTAAATGGATGTACTTTCTCATAAAGTTGTTATTGACATTTTTTGAATCAAGGGAAACAGTTACATATGGTTGCACATTTTATGAAAAGTCACTGATGAATCTATAAATAGGTGATGTCTTAAGCTCCAAAATTACATCATTGAATAATTTTTACTTATTATTTGAATTGCTCTCTCATTCTACTTCTCTCCATAATCTCAATTCTAAATTTAGTATTTAGAATTTTTTTTCTCTTTGTGCATGTTGTTGCATTAGTCTTTTTTGTTCGATTGAAGTGTAAACAAAAAATTGTGTACGCCAGAGTCTTGAAAATTAAAGTGTTGTATTTTCAAGAATGAAAATTGTTTATCTTAGGAGACAGTTATTTATCAATCTCAGGCACCGAAAGAGAGTAAATTTGTCTTATAAAAATTGTGATTACATTTGACTCGGATTATTATAATTTTATGGTTTTCTAGATTTTATTTGTGTAGTTCTGTATCACTGTAAATGTATTATTATTTATGTTTTAACATTCTGTTTTTATTAAATTAGTTCACATATAATTTAATAAAAACAGTGATTTAGAGTTTGATACAATAATTAGTGATTAAGACTAATTATATACACATATTTTGGATAACAATTTCAAAGCAACTATGTTATTTGTAATCTGAAGACTATTTTGGATCAGGCTAAAGGAGGGTAACACCATACAGTTGAGAGAATCAACATGGCTGGCTCAACAGTAGTATGGGTGTCTATGGGCCGGGCCAAATTAAACCCGTGAATTTTCTTTTGGGCTGGGCATAAATAGTGTAGGCCCATACTTTCACCCAAGTGAGTTATCGGGCTTGTCAGGATGGGTTTCGGATAGGAATAGACTATTTGCAGCTCAACCCATGGGTTTGTTGGGCGAGCCTGCTCGTTAATTTTTTTATATATAATTTTATTTAAAAATAATGAATATAATTGTTTAAAATTTAATAATTATGTAAGTAGAGATCTATCCTTATTGATATCACAAAAACACAATAAATAATATGGTAGACACAATTAAACATATTTATGTTTTATTATAAAAAAATCAATATTTAATGTCAAGAAAAAAAAAAGAGAAAATTACTAATAAATATTATTTTTCCTCACAAATATACATTAAGTCCTATCATTTTTTGTATACTAATGAAATTATACTCTTGATAATTTATTTCAATAAAGTCCTAAATTTCATAAATGCTATATTTTGTTCTAATTTTATCATTCTCTTAACAAATATTGACACATGATGCATTGAGGATATAATATTAATCATATTCTATTCATATATACCCCGATTTCTTATGTTTTAAATTGTATTTTACCTACTTGCTGGTGTTATAAAAAAATCAATTACTATTAATTTTTAAAAATGTCATTATGGAATATAACAGAGGGCTTTGGACCCTATGTATTCTCGATGAACAAAATTTTCACAACAAGAACTCTAGTGTTTTGTGCTTTTAGAATTGCGATTGAAGTGAAGTCTACTACATAAAAAATTAAGCATCGGTGAGTCTACAACAATAGCTTTTTAAAAAAAAAAAAACTCAACATTATTCCTAAAAAATATAAGTAAATTAACTCGTATCAAAATGGCATGACAATTGACCCATTCTTACAAAAAAAAAAAAAAAAAAGCTCTAGCAAATTTCTAAGAAATCATTTATCAAAGAGCACCTACTTACTGTAGACAATCATTTATCTAACCATCACCTCAAGAAGATGAGTGCCTAATTACTGTAGACAATCATATGAAGATGAGAATCTAAGTGCGGATAAGGAGAGTTTTTTTTGTTTATAAGGAAACTGTAATGAAAATGAATACAATAGTGTCTTCATAAACTATTTCTGGAGTGAGGGTACAGCAGGGTCAGAGGTTGCAAATGTAAGTAACTGTAAGGTATACATCTTCCGCTGTGACTATATTGCACACAGTCTCAATTCATGGGAACAATTATGTACTTAAATACTATACGAAGTTCAGAATTAGACTGCACATACGATTATTCACCCTTATACTCGTTATACGACTATGTACAAGGCCTTACTCTTGTCAAATTCCAATTGGTGGAGTGCTGATTGTGGGGAGCAAGATTGGGACCAAGAATTACTGCTCGGAGAATAAGCAGAAATTGGGATGGCACCCTATAGAAGATGGCAACAAAGCATGCCATCGTTACACATCCAGGTAGGCAAATGCATTCTTACCTGTCAGGTTACAACATCCGCTAGTTTCAACTTCATCTTCATGTTACCAGCTTGAACTACAATTTCTTCCTTAGATGGCTCCACTTTTAAGACTGTAGCTTTCTTGTTAAGAGAAGACACATGCACCACGTCTCCAATCTTAGGAAGCTCAGTCCTCTTCTCTGTAAGGTGCATATGTGAGGAATCATCTTACGTCAATTAAAAGCCTTTTGATGATTGTAAGTACAGAAAAAACAGTTTTCGGAAAGGATATAGCATAGGTTATATATGCTGTGAACGCTAATCAGCAGCAAGTGAGGATGACTGCAACATGAAATCTTATCAGTGATGGATGATGACGATGATACCTGATGGTGGTTGCTCAATATTGTTGGTGTATGGACTCTGAGTTGCTATAGAATTTTCAGTAATATCTGCTGTAGGATGCAGACTGTTCAATGCCGATGCATGCTGGCTGTTATCTGCTGTATTAAGCTGGGGAGGCTGAGTGGCAGAGGCACGAAGCTGTCGGAGTTTCTTGTGAAGGATAGAACGTGCTATTGCTGCTGCCTCAGATATCTCTCTCATCTTCCTGTATCTTTGATCAATTCCATGTTTCATGACCTTCCTTCTGGTTTCTAGAAGATTTTCATGAAGATCTCTTGACAGCCTGAAACCAAAAATTATGTAACAGATAGGATATCTAAGGGCTATTGATTTGGAATTAATTTTTGTTCCCAAACTTGTCTCTAAGTAAATGAAAATCATAGCAGCACTCCGATTTTTTTTACGTCTTTGCTAAAGAAAAGGTTGACACAAGTAAGACAAACTATCCTCCTGACTGAAATTGGATTAGTTTGCATCAGCTATATTTATGGTTAGAGGTTAGAGATAATTCGAATGTGTATCAAATTCCCACTATCGATGTCTATTTTATCTGTACATCTTTTATATAAAAACTTAGTGAGCAGGAATTTACTTGGGTAGTCATGACTGAAGATGAAATCATACCAGGCAAACTCTATATCAATGATGTGTGGAACCATAGTTTAATGGTAACATAATTTAAAATATGTTCACAAGCAACGATAGTTTCGAGATCTCTTCCCACTACATTAAGAAAATCTGGAGACTCATTTAGATAATTAGGGAGTAGATTTGAAATCAAGTCGTCTAGATTCTACATAATGCCCACTTTTCCTGAAAATTGCTAATGGACATCCAGTCCAAGGCTAAATACAGGCAGGAGACTGTATAAACAAAAAAAAGATGATCTTAACTACATATATTGCTGGATAAACACAGGGTTTGCACTTCGGATGCAATAATGTAAGGCAATTTGAACGGAGGCCAAGCTTATTCTTCAAACCGAGCAAATGAACAAGGATAAAATTGGATTCTCCAGCACTGGTGTTTTTTCAAAGAAATGTAAGGATTCAGAAGCCAGTAATGGTAAATAAATGTGTATGGAGGCAATAAAAACAAACAAGAATAAATTACAACACCCTCTACAATTGAAAATCAATTGATGGTCAGGCATGTTAACTGGCAGTAAAGTAGAGCTCATAGTTCTGATTATTACTGATACATGCAGTGACAGAGCTCACGCTTTTGTTCCAAACCCTGTTATGTTCTATGGGATAATGTAGGCATTTGTTCAAAACCCTGATGCGTCTGAACAAATATCAACATTATCCCATGGTACATAACACAGATTGGAACGAAAATAGTTGGGCATGTGACCAGGCTCACATCTGTACTTACTGAGCCATCCAACCAAAATCAGATGGAGTCATATAAATACTATATGCTGCCCTTCTCAGTTACAGGCATAAATGTCTATATCATAATTTCTGGGTTGTAGCGTTCTAAAGTAGCTGGTACTGTGAGGTTTCACTTCTTAGTTTATACTATATGCATATTTAGGGAAGCAAAAGATTCTCACGCCAGATAACGTTGTGACTCATGGATATGCTCATGAAAATTCTGTTTAAACGTCTCCATATCAACTATGACCTGCAGTGAATTATAAAAAGTAAGAACCATGTCAGTGTAATAGAAGACATTGGATGACACACCGTACTATAACCAATAATCATTCAATGCCCATGCATAAAAGCTGAAGATGACAGCAAGGATCTGTTAAACCCCTTAAGTGACCAAAAATTAAGCTAGTTCATCTTACATAGGTGAATATTTCATTCAGTCTGAATAAGTGGATTTAATTACCTTATTTCTTAGTAATATTTTCTCAGAAATTTGGCCTTAGACCACGTGGTTCAAAACAATAACAAGTCATCTATCCCATAAATAAACTACTTTATGAATCATCCCAATGTAGAATGGTTGGAGATATAAACCAACTGGCACATAGGAAAACTTCTAACCAAAATAGGTCCTCATTCCAGAGGGTTTACCTCGTTAATCTCTGCACTAGCTGCTCCATACAGTTCACGAGCATTGTTTAAGACTATGTTGGGTAATCCTAGCCTTTCAGCTATGTTGATTGCATTTGATCGCCCTGCAGTAAAAAGTTCTTGTAGTATGCTTCAGTGTTATCCCATATATGGCACCCCATAGACAAATGAACAGAAATGGAGAACAGCAGACAGCCACCATTAGCATGGAGAGCAAAGAAGATGTTACCGACACAAAAACTGAAAAGAGGAAGGTACACAGAGTGCACTGAGGATTTATGCTTCTCTCTCTCACTCAGTAAAAGACAGAATATCATACATGGAACAGACACATTTACTACTAAATGAACCTTGCACTACACTGTAATGATGCCTAAGCAAAAAGATGATCCAAAGATGACCAAAAAGGAGGCACTCATACAGAGAAACATACTGGAGGAATTCCACATTTACATATATAATCAATTGCATTTATGATCTACTAAAAATTACTCAGAAGATTTCAACCCAAGAAATTAAACCTGGTACTCCCCAGAGAATCCGATAAGTTGGCCTCAAGTTCACTTCATCAAACTCCATGCAGGCATTTTCAAATGCATCGTCACTGTGGCCAACATATTATCAGAAACATGAACCCGTGAGTTCAAAAGAAGTCTTCTGGATAATGCAAATGGTCCATCTTCAACTTCAAAATGGACTACCTGTATTTTAGGGTTTTGAGTTCTCCATGATGTGTTGTAGCAATTGTCAACAAAGCACCAGCTTTGGCAAAAGACTCCAGCAGAGACATCCCAAGTGCAGCTCCTTCTAGGGGATTTGTCCCGGCACCTACCTAGCATATATGAGGGAGACAAAGAATCACCTATGCCTACAAAAATATTGCCAGCTTGAACACAATCACTTTCTTGTCTATTCATTAAGCGGGAATGAAACTCGTAACCTTAGAATTAATTTTGTAGATCAACTGAGTGAAAGAATGGTTATGAGTGACATCACATCATAGAAGATAAAATGAACTCAAAAGATTTCTTCTCGGCACATACTTCATCTAATAGCACCAATGACAGATTTGTTGAGTGCGATTTAATCTCCTGCAAAATTTTCAAAAGAAACTGTGTAAGTTCATGTCCAAAAAAGCTATCAGTGAATATGTACGGAAAGAACCACCAATCAAAACATGAAATAATATACAGGAAGATAAAGAGAACATAGCCATAAATTCAATTAATTTGAAAGATATAGTAAAAAAATGCAATGTTTATATGGGATTATTTAAACCAGCAGAAATTTCCACTCATGGTATTCTCCAAATCAGTGGCTTCAGAATGCTTACCCTCTGATTCTATGAAATATTTCCAAGTTTATAAGTGATCTACCATGTGGGAGAGAGTGTACATGTAATTCCAAACCTTTCCCCACCTCTTTTCACCAAAAAAGCCTTGCTTTCTTAAGGGTCTTGCTCTAATAAAAGCGAAACAAACTAGTATGGGGTTGGCTACAATGAATTCTATTTCACCATTTAGCTCTATTGAGGGACATATTTTTTGTTAAACCACAAACTATACTTTTTTTCATTATCTCACTGAAAGATAATTTCTCGAACAAATAAACTGCAAGCAACTTACACTAATTTGTTTCAAATGGCCAGAAAAAGTAGACAATGATTGAGACAACGACTGTTCGTCACCAATATCAGCAAAAACAGAATCAAACCAAGGGATCTTTACAGGTTCAGAAGCTAATGCATAAATACCTGCAATGGAGATAAATAATTAAGACGTACAGGCATAAAAGGTCCGAAATATCTAGAAAGACACTAGCAGATCATATCCAATATATGTAGCCTGGTTGTCTACCTGGTCCCTCTTTTACCAAGGTCATATGGTAGAGACATATCATTGGGTCTGTACAAATCTGGATAAGAGTTCCATCATAACTATTACAAATGACAGTAAAAATACACATCAAAGCAGGCTTTGAATATCGTTGGATTGAGCATCTCTTTCAAATTCTAATACATTAGTTCCTCTTCCTCCCCTTTCTTTGGAGTGGACAACTTAATGTAATTATTTTTCTCATTATTTACATACAGACATATACAGGTTTTCACGACCACATGATGCATAAAACGGAAATGCTATGCATAACAAATATTAATATTCATAGGAATGAACTCTTAATTTAGCTGTGACTTGTAACGTCTTTTTAAGAAATTGATAAGGGTATTTGAGCATAGGAAGCAGTACATTAAAGAAAATACTAAAGTCAACCTGATTTTGCCATCATAGCAGCTAATCCAATTGTCTTTAAACAAATTGTTTTGCCTCCAGTATTTGGACCAGTTATTACCAGAACTCTAGTTTTCTCAGCAACGAAAATATCAATTGGAACTGGAGGAGCTTGTTTCAACTTAGTGACCTGAAATATTCAGACAGGACTAAACCTTAGATGAGAAATTATATTCTCAAATGAATAATGAGAAATGATGCAATATTATGGTACATATATGAAATTAAATACTTAACTCCATTTCCAAGGATGAAAGATTTATATCTGCATCTCCCTTCTGAGTCCCCCCTTGTTGTTTTCTCCTCCGTATATCCTAGGGCCAAAAACCGTGAGGTGATAAAAGTAATTTAGGAATGGAAGTATATAATCCAACAACCACATATTTTTTACAAACAAGAGAAATTATGTAATCATGGGAAAGCCAGTCCTCGGACAACGTCCCTTCTCCTTTTGGGTGGTAAATCTTCACACTACAACCAAACCTGACCCAACATTACACGGAACTAGGAGATTGGGATCAGATATGATGATACTAGGGTGGTAAATCTGGAAGCATATAGCACGAATCATGCTGGACTCAGCAAACTCAACCTCCCTATACGTTTGACTACGTTGTATTTACATGATCGCAAACCGAACCTGTTAAAAACCTTTATAAATATATCATATTTCATTTGACAATATGAAAAGCTGTAATATACTTGCTTTTACTTTTAATGCCAGCATTTTGAAAAAAAAAAGTTACTGATCACCAAAAGGGTCAAACAGACCATCTTCGTGACAAGTTTACAAATTAATCATGTTAATATCAACAAACCAGAGTATTAAACGAATCAAACGAGTCATGAGTAGGTTATGTACGCCTCTAAAATGACATGATCTCTATTTGCAGCTTCTGTGAGTATTCTGTATCCTCAAGTAAGCAGGTTTTTGACTCCACATAGTGCCAACATGACAATGCAAGCACAAATGACATCCTAATTCCTACCCCAAGCATTTCCATGTGGGATTTCGTATTGTAGTTTGATAAATTCTCCCAAACAAGAGAAAGACAACACCTTCATGATAAGTCCAATGTATAACTTACAGCAGTAGCGTTGCTGACATCCTTTATGGCCTTCTGCACACTGTGCCGATGCTGTTGAAGTAATAAAGGATGATAAGCTTTTGGCAGATACAGTGTCCATTTCCTCTGAGTGGAGTGTGATGCCACTGAAAGTTTGTCCCCTGATAAGGCTTTGACAGTAAGACAACTCTCAGTGTCTTCTGGCAAAAATAGATCAGGACATGTGCCTCCAAATGAAAGACTATATTTTGCACGAGCATTGATCTACATTTACAGTACCACAAATTAAATGAAATTTGAATCACCAACTAGAACAATCATATGGTGCAACATATGAAAGGCATTTGGAATATTTCTCCTCTATCACTAACACTACCAAAAACATGAAGCAGTGCTTTTTAAGGTAGATGAGTTGGCATGCAAAAATATCCTCAAAGGGTAAGGCCTCAAGACCAAGCACTCATCTTCGAGTCATTTGCATTAAAATCAACCATATAAAATGTATGAAAAAGATGGACCAGTAAAAATGATAGATCATTATGACATTTTGGTCACTTTTCCTCAGTTTAATTCACAAATTAAACTAACTCTCAAGTCTCAGCTACTTACAGTAATATGCATTGCAGTTTCTGTCATCTACCAAGCAGAAATTATATAAAATCTACTTTACGCTGACAATAACTCATTGTAAGTGAAAATAAAATAAGACTGAACCGTAAAATTTGCACAACTATATATGATTCTAATGGAACTGCAAAGACAAATATAATTTTTTGATGAAAACTGAAAGGACAACTGGGAAAGCAAAGAAGAAAGTAAATTCAGCAAGGGACAACCTACCACGTCCAGTTGAATCATACTGTTGTATAAATTTTCAATGTCATCAAGATCCACTTGCATCTGTGAAGAGAATAACATTACAAACAATGAACAGCTCAAGCATTATCTGAGTAGTGGGAAATATTGCCACTTGAAAAAATCCAGCAAAACCTTCTCGGTTATTTTCAAAAGCACGTCAGCCTCAGCCTTTGCTGCTGATGCCCTTGCTTGTTGCAACTCATCATTCAGGGGTACAGCAGAGAGTGGCTCCACAATGCTACCTGCACCTGAACCACTACAACAGGTATTATCCCTTAGGAATGGCTTGTCCATTAGTAATGCTTCCACCATATAAAAAGACGGTACGATAAAATATCTCCCGGAAGTTTATGTTAGTGTGTATCCCATACATGGTTAATTAGGACTGCTAATGTCCAACCAGAGAGTCCTTGGCATGGAAATTGGCAATTAAGAGTCATGCAAGATGTTTAATGCACCTCGATAACAATAAGCCCTCAAAACTTGTCCGCATGTCAGCTCCCGATTTTATACACCATCTTCCATCAAGACTATTAACTTCCTGAAGCAAAAAGCATAATAATAGTTTGAGAGAAATAACATGACAAATTGAGATTAACTTTAAGCCGAGGTTACCAGCGAGGAAGTTTCTTTCATTTCATTCCTAATTAGGCTTTCCATCAACTGGTACAACTGAATGAAAACAAACAACATAAATGATAATTAGAAAGGATTAAGTAAGAATGAAGACCCGTGATGATTTCAAATGAATGATTATATGGTAATATAAGGAAACTAATAAATAAATATATGCGTAGAAACCCAGAGAAGAAAATTTAACTTCGTGTCTTCGTGTTCTTATCAAGTAATGAGTACGCGTTCTTATGTACACATGCGTCCAAATTTACCAACAACTCTTAGTTGTAAGAGTAAAATGGATAGCAGAGTGTCCAGCCTCAAGCTGTCTCAACAACAGATTAATGGCTCTGCATGGTGGAAATTTTCAGAATGTGATATCTTTTGAGCAATTGAAATTTCCAACTAGCAGTGCTTTTGCTGAAAAGACAATCCATAACTATATTCAGTATATTGCATTACAATGACACTGAAAATAAGCTTGTGCAATCACTTCATTTTGCTTTTCTTTTTCTATCTTAGTGATGTGTGACCTTGAAAATGGGGCATTTGAAATTGTGTGAAGCACCCATTTAGTACACAACATAACATGGGGAATAAGTATGTGCCATGAACTTATTTTATGGTTATTGAGGAACTTTTGATTTACGTGAACATCTCCTACAAAATAATTTACTTTTCTTATCTTTTACCCTGAACAATTAAATCTGCTCTGCTATGAAGCAACATAAGGTACACCAAAATAAAAAATTTCAGGTATTTGTGCTAGAGTACATAGAAAAGGGCTCCAGCCATAGCCCAAGTACTGTATGAATTGAATAACAACTTGAGGTTTAATGCCAAAAGTTTGCTCACTCAACAAACATGCAAGCACAAACTCATATAAAAGCAAATTATTGGCAATTATGAGCAAACTAAGAATACCAAACCAAACAAAGACTTGTCCAAATCATTTGAAATCAGTTCAATGGATCCATAGATTGGGACAACAGTTTGGTTTCTAATTTTGCCCATAATCACTAATATTGTCCTTCTTTATGTGTTTGAGCATGCTGATAGGACAACCATTAATAAGCAAACAATGATCCATTTGAATGTTTTGTGGCAGTAAAGTGAAAGAACTTTCCGACATATGTGCATGCTGATGACGAAGAGTCACCAAAGCACCCAAGTTGCACATTGCAATATCGGCCCTGGATGATGGCCATTATACACAAAACTTATTTTCTTTCCACATAACGAATGGGTAACTCTCCAATGAATGGCATTAATTAGACGGGCAAAACACGATTTACCTTTCTTTCAATGAGCCGAATTTGATCACGAGATCGTTTCAAGGCAGGACTCTGAAATAGGAAAAAAGAAAAATTAAGACAAAATGAAGCTAGTAAGCTACTTAAATGATACTAACGATATTCAAACAATATTTTTTTTCCCTTTAAGGAAAGGAACATACATTGGACAAAAGCCTTAGAGATAAAAAAACAATGAAGTGTTGTATGTCAGCACAAGTGGAGATGGATGATAGCAATATCAATTTCATTCCAATGATACATAAAGGTCATGAGCAAAAATCCACGAAAAAGGAATTCTAATTTAGAATTTCTAAATGGGATAATGAAGATCATACTGCTGAATCTCTAACAGAACCATCTTCATCAATAACTTGTTGTATGAACTTCACTAACGAACGGGTTACAACCAATTCCAAGATCTGCACAAAAAAGCAAGGCTATCAAAGATAGAAAGATAAGGGCACCGAGGTGTGTAATGAACACTCATGAAAATATACCGTTTCAGCAAGAGGCACGAAACGCTGATACCAATCTGCGTCTTCCTTGATTGCAGCTTTGACATTATACTGTAAAGCTTCTGCAAACTGGAGAAGATCTACAACTGCCATCGCTGCACCTCCATCCACTGGCAACCCCCTCCGGGCATGTCGAATGGAAGATTTCACCTTCAAAGATGAAAAGCCAGACAGTTTTCTAGCACCCATAATGCATATAGGGAGCATTAAGCATTCAATGTATGAATGAGAAAACGACAACAGCACATTAGAAGTGAACCCAATCAAAATTTTGGTATCACAAATTTAATTTTTAATAATTATTTCAAGGATAACAAAGTTATGATTGTTGTTCTATAAATATAATGAAAAAAAACACTTTTTTTCTATACAGCAATCAGTGAAGTATTAAGTGGTTGTGGCAAAGTTAAAGGATGCTGATCGATACATTTCCTATTACACTCAACTCAGTACGAGTTAACCCTACTACTAATGGAACTACTCAGTCATCTCTTATTTATAAGTTTAGTATGCTTTCCAGATGGACATCCTGCTGGATAGATAGTAGGCCAATGGGGTTTTTTTTTCCCACTTCAATCCATATCCTGCCTAGACTGTACTAATCCCTATCTCAGAAGTGTATCTAATTTGTACTAGTGTCCTATCTCGTCATTTCATTTATCAATCTCAAATCCATACCA
>CM042201.1:21648789-21662490 GCA_023539305.1 Ilex asprella | reverse complement strand
AGATAGTCACAATATGTTAGAATTCATCAACGTAAGATAAGAGTGTGTTTTTCAACAAGTCAATCAACACCTATACCCCATATTTATGACCCCCCAAGTTTCCAAACTCTCTAGTTGTCTATTGATGATAAGTGCTGAAAACTTTGGGCCCAAAAGGACAATTAGTTCATATGCCATCAAGTTTATTGGGATTCCCTGAATAGTAGTTCTACTTTAAAAGTACTAAGCAAAATTCTTAAATAAATCAATTCAAAAAAAAAGGAAAAAAAACCTTTTTGGTTGTCTCCACATTGTTTAATTCAAAAGAAGAAGAAGAGGAGGAGGAAAATCAGGAGGAGAAAGAGAAGGAGGAGGAGGAGGAAAAGAAGAATAAGAAGAACAATGAGGAGGAGAAGGAGCAGCAGCAGAAGAAGAAGGACGACAATGAGAAGGAGAATGAGAAGTAAATGCTGCTTGAAATTAACATAGAAGAAGGGAGGAGTTGAAGGAGGAGGAGGAGGAGGAGGAGGAGGTGGAGGAGAGGAGAAGGGAGGAGAGAGAAGGGAGGAGGAGGAGGAGGTAGAGGAGAGGAGAAGGGAGGAGGGAGAAGGGAGGAGGAGGAGGAGGAGGAGGAGGAGGAAAAGGAGCAGGAGAGGGGAAAGAGGAGGAGGAAGGAGGAAAAGCAAGAGGAAGGAGGATGGAGGATAAAGAGGAGGAGGAGGAGAATAAGGAGCAGTAGGTCCAACTATAAATGTAAACGTAACTTTATCTTCTCTCGCAAAACCCATGTCCAAATATTATGCCGACCAAGTCAAATTTATTTTAGAAGATTGGAATCATGTCAGCAGAAATAGAAAATTCCCAAATGGCAAGCACTTTAGAACACTAGCACAAGAGAATGTAACACAGTATACATGATGAACGAGTACAAAGAAAATACAAAAGAAGCTCTGAATGAGATTCTTGCTGAAATTAATGCTATTAAGTTATGTTTGGAGCATGAATTTCAGATAAAATAATGAAACTGGATCTCCAGTTCTGAGGTAAGAAAAAACTGAACCCTGGTTTAGATTGGTCTCTTTAAGATCCTTTAAATGAGCCCCACCAGGCCCTTACTAATTTGAATAACCGCTAACATTTTTTAACGAAGCCAACAATCAGGAAAAACTCAATGGAAAACAAAATAAGCATGTTACAGCATCATGTTGTGCAGCACCTTCAATAGTCCAGTTTTACAATGCCAATCTAAAAATTTTCTTACCCAACTCTTAGAAATCAATTATCTACAAAAATTCCTTAAGTGCCACAGTTTCTGCTAAATGCAAGTTACTAATAATCTCATATCTGAAGAGGAAATCACTCAAGAAGTCTACATCAATCTTTATCTTAATATAGTATCCATCAAACCACGTTCACAATAAATTACAAAATCTGATATATGAACGTCTGGAATCTGATATTTGTAATTAATTATCTGATCTCATGATATTCAATTAGGAAAAAGAAGAAACAAAGGACAAGAAAAACAACGTGAGTATGGCATGCCTAATAAATGAAATATCGCAGCACAATCAAAGAAATCAAGTAATGCTAGATGCAGTAGCATGTAGTGCCAGGATGAAGTGCATACTTTAGTTTGATGAAGACGACTTTATAATACTAAACATTGTACAAACTACAAACTATATTTCCACTTCAGAATGGGGGTTTTGTTTGTCCTTTACAATCATAAATGGAATATCTTTTTGATACCCGTGTTATATCTCCTCTCCTTCATCGACCATCACTTTTCCAAGCTCTGCGGGTCCTTGTGATGGAGGTAAAATTTCATCTCTACTTTCATCAGGTTTAGTGGATCCTTCCGCCAGGGCTCCAACAATTAACGAGTGAGCAGTTGAGGGAGCTTCTGGTACTAATGACGCTTCCGGTAATAATGAAGGAATACGTTCTCCAACATTGTTCTCTCCTTTATTGGCCCCAACACCACTTCCTGCATCAGCACATTAGCAATTATTTCTGATAATGCGTTAACATGAATATCTAAATGCGTTAACCAGTAGATAGACCGTAGAAAGTACGTTACCTTGATCAATCAACATTTTCCTCTTATCTGATGTGAAACTAGAGGAAAACCAGTTTTTATTCATTGTTGAATCTGTTGATGGTCCTGCATGCTCTCCTTGTCACTTTTATCCGCAAATATTAGGGGTGCAACTCGGGCGGGTTAGGTGAGCTGAAGTATCAATCCTAATTCAACCCTACTTATATAATCTCTAACTCGAACCCGACCTGACCCAAGTACTGCCCAAGTTAAATTCGGGCAGGCTTGGGTTGAATTCGGGTTCTAGTGCAATCCTGATAAGCATATCAATCCATTTCCTTTAAATCAACAACAAGACTACTCAGCAACAAACAACAAAAATCAGCAAGCATCAACGACAACCAACCAGCACAACAAAATCACGAAAAATTTGCAGAAAAGAAACAAAACAGAGAATAGAGGAGTTCTCCACCAGGCCAGCACCTCACTAAGACAATACACAGCCACTACAAAACGAGTTCTAGTGCCTGTGCAAAATGGAAAGCGAATCTCAGATCTTGAGTATATCGAAGAAACCACCACAGCCACTGCCCATCGCCGCCACCGCTATCGCCACCACACCCACTAGATCTGAGATGCCATAGCCACCAAGGCTTTGCGCAGATCAAGGCTAGTCTTCCATCAAACAATGAATTACAAGAAGCAAATGGATTCAAAAAATTCTAATTACAAAGAGCTGGCTTTAATCATTCAAAACGACTAAAGCCATAAAGCTATCCATCACAGACCAGCATCCAGTCTTCAAAGTGCAGAAAACACAGCCCATTACCTCAAACAAATCACAGACTGCCTTCAGAAAGCACTCAAAACCCTGGACCTGCTCCTCCTCCAGATGCTGAAAGCTCCTGATCCACAACAGCAATCTGCCAGAATAGCAGAAAGCTACTGAACCAGAACAAACCAGGAAATCAACCTTTAGAGTCAACTCTTATAGTTCAAGCTAAGACCAAAAAGAAAGATATTGATATGCCCATGTGCAGTTCAAAGGCTTAAAATAGGGGGAGGATAAATTCAACATGGATGGAATTAAGAAAAAGAATATATATTGGGAGCTTCATTGGAAAACATCAGATGAACAAAGTTGATTACGGTTTTGAGTCAAATACTTTGCTTAAGCTTCATAGTAAGGTTAGTTATTTAGCAGTCAATGAGAGAGATATAATTCAGCATGGGTACGTTGACACTGCAGAAGCAGATATATACCTGCAGGCATGAAGAAGCTAAAGCATGATAAGCATATGAGCATCTCTGGCTTTCTGTCAGGACCAGAGTCATTCGCTGCAGGTGCCAGACCTCTATCCAAACAAACATCAATTGCATCAAGACCTTCATCGTTGGTTGCATGCGCAGAAACAGCTTCCACTAGATACTTCCAGGTCACTCTCTTCTATGAGGTAGTCATCTGAAATGTTTATTGCTTTATTGTCAGAAGACTCAAAACTCGTTTTATGCTCTTCAGGTGAAATTTCAGAAGGTCAAAGACTGGAAGCAGACAAGATATCATCTTTTGGACTTTCCTCATGTTTACCATTCGCTTCTATTACCAAATCAATGAAACCCAAAACAACCAAAGATGAGAAATTTAAGATCATAATTGTCACACCCCGATTCGAGGGGTATGACCGGCCATGAACCATGGAGCTTATTCCATGGCTCATGTAAGCCTTTGATCAATATTACCATTAGGAAAAAAAGATGTAAACACAAAATGTTCTTGTATTATTAATAACATGTCTACATAACCCGAACAAAAGAGAATTACCGCTCCTACATACCGAGCGTCTACTGATAAAGTACATGTATACATATATACTTATCTACATAAAGTGGTGCACAAAATGTGTCCTATGGAGGTCACGGTACAAAAGTCTCCAGAGTCTGCTAGCAACACTCCGGTCTCTCACCTGAAAAAAACATAATCTAAAGGAATGAGCTTAAAGCCCAGTGAATGGTAAGGCACACATAATAATATTCATTTGAAAACAAGGAATATAAAATAATTGATAACAAGAAAATATGTATGGCATACGATCACAAACAAAACCAGTAACGTTGTGGTAATAACAAATTATATCATCATCTTATAATGGTAAGGACTTGTACAATATCTGGGAACCATACCAAATGCCAAAAGATCTCAAGGTTGGATCCAACATCGTACTTAGGGTCACCACAGCCTCACCCGGGTCTGTTCCCTAAGACGATCCGGTGAAGGTCACCAGGACGCACCAGGCACTGTTCCTTCAACCGTTGAGCACTAGGGTCACCACAGCCTCCCCTGGGTCTGTTCCCTAGTGGCCAGGGTCACTTGCACACAGAAGAATAATTTCCCTGGACTTTCAATCATGGTCCCATTCACTATCACAAAGTCTCACCATATAAATAAGTGATTGAGTCATAACACTTCACAAAGAATTCATCGTATGCCACAAGTATGCACTTAGTAAAACATTTTGTATTGTTTTTAAAATGTTTAGGGATATGGGGGATTTTCGAAAATACGTAACATGCCAAACCACTCACCTCAAGTCCAAATGGTACATTGCTTGATACCTTTGCTCTTTCTTTCACAATTTCCTTTCTCCTTGGATAAGATGTTCTCCCTTCCTTCTTCTCTCTTTTACTCTCTTATTCTTCCTTGAAAGTGCACTTGTATACATAATCTATTCCCCAAATGCTCTATTTATAGGTCTCCTAGGATTGTTCTAGAAAATGTGTCATTTTAAGGAAGAATTCCTAGAATATTCTACAATTTCCCCTTTCCTAGATCCTTATAGGTTTGAAGCTTATTTTCCACAAGTATCTAGACTCATCTAAAGTCTTCTTCTCCAACCTTCTAAGTCTTTTCGGAACTTTCCGGAACATTCTACTTCCCTCTAGAACCTTCTAGAATATTCTAGACTTCTCTAGATTTTTCTAGAACCTTCCGAATTCTTCTCAATTGTTCCAGAACTTTCCAGATTCTTCTAGATCCTTCAAAACTCTCTTTTAAGAATTATTATTTATTTATATTAATATTTTATATTGAAAAGACTTTTCAACATAATAGTTCAAGTTTAAGAATATTCACAATATATAACTCTATGTTATAACTACTAGACACTCAAGGGTGGGTCAGGATATTACAATAATGGCAAGAACCACACCCAATTAGCATAAAAGACCATTCAACGGCTCAACTTCCATTAGTTTCTTTTGTTGGGTCTATGGACAAAGCTCTGGAGGTCATATAGGAGTTATGTATGCATCTACAAATATGTACAATGTAGGAGAATTTGTAGAAAGCCCTGCGATCTCTCTCGAGCAAAAAACGCTCTTTTTCAGCGGACGCCATATAGACATTGTCTCCTCTAATGCCCAAATGCTACTCGAAATTGACGTAGAAGAAGGGAGGAGTTGAGGGAGGAGGAGGAGGAGGAGGAGGAAAAAGAAGTTGGAGGAGTTGACGGAGGAAGGAGGAGGAGGAGGAAGGAGGAAAAGCAAAAGGAAGAAGGACAAGGAGAAGAAGAATAAGGAGGACAATGAGAAGGAGAAGGAAAAGAGGGAGGGCAAGGAGAAGAAGGAGGACGAGGAAAAAGAAGATGATGTCTCCTCTATGCCTAAATGTCACCCAAAATTGATGTAGAAGAAGGAAGGAGTTGGAGGAGGAGGAGGAGGAAGAAGACGACGTTGGAGACAGAGTAGGGAGGAAAAGCAAAAGGAAGCAGGAAGGAGGAGAATCAGGAAAACGAGAAGAATGAGAAGGAAGAAGAAGAAGAAGAAGAAGGAGCAGGACAGGGGAAAAAGGAGGAGAAAAATCGGGAGGAAGGAGGAAATTGACGGAGTTGGAGGAGGAGTAGGAAAGGGGAAAGAATAGGAGAAAAATTGGGAGAAAAAAGGACAGAGGAGAAAGAGAATGAGGAGGAAAAGAGGGAGGAGAAGGAAAAGTAGAAGAAGTTGTCTCCTCTATGCCTAAATGCTGCTCGAAATTGACGTAGAAGAAGGGAGGAGTTGAAGGAGGAAGAAGAAGTTGAAGGAGTATGAAGAAGAAGAAGAAGAAGAAGGAAGGAGGAGAAGGAACAAGAGATGGAAAAAAGAAAGAAGTGGAGAAGGAAAATCGGGAGGAAATAGAGAGGAGGAGGGAGGAAGAAGGAGGAAGAAGGTGGGAAGAGAAAGAGGAGATAAAGAAGGAAGAGGAGGAAAAGGAGAAGAAAAAGTTAGAGGAGGAGGAGGAAGAAGAAGAAAAAGGAAAAGGAGAGGGGAAAGAGAAGAAGGAAAATCAAGAGGAAAAAAAAGGAAATTGATGGAGTTGGAGGAGGAAGAAGAAGAGGAAGGAGGAGGATAAGAATAAGTAGAACAATGAGAATAAGAATGAAAAGGCGAAGGTGGAGGTGGAGGAGGAGGTGAAGAATGATGATGAGGAGGAGGAAGAAGAAGAAGTTGTCTCCTCTATACCTAAACGCTACTCGAAATTGACATAGAAGAAGGGAGGAGTTGGAGGAGGAAGGAAGAAAAAGAAGAAAGAGGAGCAACATAGGGGAAAATGAGAAAAATTGGGAGGAGGGAGGAGAAAGTGAAGAACGAGGAAGGAGTAGGACAAGGAAAGAGAAATAGGAGGAAAATTGGGAGGAAGGAGGAAATTGATGGAGTTGGAGGAGGAGGAAGAAGAAAAAGGAGGGAGGAGAAAAAAGAAAATGAGAATGAGAAGGAGAAGAAGAAAAAAGACAATAAGAATGAGAAAGAGGAGGAGAAGTAAGAAGAAGAAGAAGAAGGTGTCTCTTCTATGCCTAAATGCTACTCAAAGTTGACATAGAAGTAGGAGGAAGAGGAGGAGGAGGAGGGAGGAAAAAGAGTAAGAGAGGGGAAAAAGGAGAAAGAGGAGGAGAAGGAGGAAGAAGAAGCTGGAGAGTGGAAAGAGAAAGGAGGAAATTGACGGAGTTGGAGAAGGAAAGAGAAAGAAGAAAAATCAAGAGGAAGGAGGAGGAAATTGATGGAGTTGGAGGAGGAAGAAGAAGGAGCAGCAAAGGGGAAAGAGAAGGGGGAGGAAAATTGGGAGGGAGGATGAGAAGAATAAAAAGGACAATGAGAAGAAGGAGAACGAGGAGGAAAAGAGGGAGGAGAAAGAAGGAGGAAGAAAAAAGGCAACCTTTGGACTACAGATTTTAAACCCAGACCGGACACCAACCCGACAAGGAACTAGGTCAATGGGCCACTATAGTTCAATCGTGGGGTCATTGGTTCCACCAGTCATACAATAAATAAAAATTATTAATAATAATAAATATGCTAAAAATTTATTAAAAACAAAATCTATTAGAATCCAAGTCTACAAATTTTGAGAAGTCCTAAATGAATTTCTACTTGTTAAACTAAATGCTCAATAAATAATGTGTAGTGCTAAAGGCTTATGATAGTCATGGATTTAGTTGAACTCACTGGTCAATAGACAATATGTTTCCATGGTATACATTAGTTACTGACAGTCTAGCATGTGCCATTAAAGCTTGAAAATTTGACATATGACTATTTTATACCATGCAAAGATATGCAACTATTTAGCTGAATGATACTGAAGCTTTACTTCAAATTACTGGACAAAAAACTAAGGTGGTGTATAAATTTTAATATGTATAAAATAAATGTCATCCATAGCGAGAAATCCATGAAGCCATAAGTACTTTTTTCTAGGGCAAAAAAGGCCATGAAGATAATATCAAGCAAGTCAGCCAGTGACAATTAATCCAATAAGCAAATTCCCAAGGGTCTATGTTAACCACACACAAGCAGAAACCTATAAAAGCCTCTCTAGTCATCTAGCTAAAGTCTAGTGGAGGCATCATTTAGCTCAAATCTTCCGATGTTTGCAAAATAATTCAGGCCCCTCTTAATAATTATTTGGACCCACAGGACTATTCCACAAGATGTACCTGAACCGACCCTACTTCTCCATTCAATACCTTTTAAGGGGTCATATTTGCATTAATTTGGGTGCCCTCGCATCACTCTTCTATTGTTTGTTATGCATGATGGCCAAACTCTACGGCATCACCTATGGAAACACGTTTCACCATTCTGCTTCATCTCAGTCATTATTTGGGTTACCAAAAATGTTGTTACTAATTTCCCCTTACATTTGACCTAACAGATCTCTTTCCTTGAAACGAGATTTGATCATAACAAGTAAGAAACGTAAAAAAGAAAAAAAAAGAAAACCGTGTCAAACATGAAAAACAACAATGAAAAATGAAAAGGAACCTGTTGGTTAATGAGAGCATGGTTCAAGGTATCGGCCGAGTCCGATACGACTCGGCCGAGTCGTATCCGACTCGGCCACTACCGTTACGATAACGATACCCGAAACGTAAAAATCACGAGATGAGCTAATATCGGCGATATCTCGGCGGTATCTCGGTATCTCGGCGATATCTCGGTGGTATCTCGGTATCTCGGCGGTATCTCAGTTGGACTCGGCCGAAACGAACCGAGTCAGACATATTTATGGATACATATTTGTTGTTCTTTTTTTTTTAATAGGTACTAGTAAGTTAAAAAAAATTCTAATAACATATGTTTAAAGTTTAGTGTGTCCTTAAATAAAAACATTCAACCTAAATGATGATAACTATTTTCGGTAGCGTCCTTATAATTCATTTTTATTATGTTTAATATGTTAAATAATGTATTTTTGGAATATAATGCAAGAATGATGATATTTACATATTTTTAAAATTTTTCATGATTTTTTTAAAAAAAATTGGGTCTTCTATCTAACGTTTTGAGCGTATCGACCGATACTACGCCGCGACGCCGCGACCGATGTGTCTCAGTGCCCTCCGAGTCAATGACCGATACCGCGACTTTGAACCATGAATGAGAGTGTTGGGGGTTGACAATAATAGAAGAATGATCAAAACAAGTAATAACCACAAAAATAAGTAAAAATAGTATGTGTAAAACACATTTTACAAGTAAAATAAAGCCAACTGAACAGAGACAAATACATATACTTATCTTTTCAAACTCGTCCCGTTCAACACTTCATATTTCTCCATAAGCAAACTTCCATTCCACAAGCAACTGAAATGAAAACAAACACAACATCAATTACGCAAATAAAAATGAAAGTCAAAAAGAAAACAAACAACAATAAGAGAAAAAAAATATGAGAAAAATGAAGAGAAGACGGAGCAAAAAAACAATAAACCCAAATCCATAACCCCAAACCCTTTAATCAAAACCCCTAAAATCCTAAGCCCTAACTCCCGAAACTCTAACCCCTATGCCCTAAGACTTATCCCCTATGTCCTATTTGAATTCAAGAACCTATTAGTAACTTCTACATGATACAAACTCCTAATTTTCTTCCAAGCTTTATCCTTGTGCTCCCTCTCAAAGTAATTGCATTTTTTTTCAAATATATAACAATTTTGATAGAAAGAAATAGAAAAAGAAATAAAACATAATTTATCTAATAAAAGAGCAAACAAAACACACAAAATAAAAGAAATGATATGCAATTATATGTTGTGTAAAACACAAAAACAAGAATGAAAAATTAAAAGGAAATTGTAGGTTAATGAGAGTGTTGGGAGTTGAAAATAATAGAAGAATGATCATAACAAGTAATAACCACAAAAACAAGTAAAAATAGTATTTGTAAAACACATTTAACATGAAAAAGAAAGTCAATTGTACTGAGACAAATAAATATACTTATCTTTTCAAACTCATCCTGTTCAACTCTTCTTATTTCTCCATAAGCAAACATCCATGTCACAAGCAACTGAAATGAAAACAAACATTATATCAGTTACGCACATAAAAATGAAAGTTAAAAAGAAAACAAACAACAATAAGAGAAAAAATTAGGAGAAAACTAAAGAGAAGGTGGATAGAAAGAACAATAAACCCAAATCTGTAACCCCTAACCTTTTACTCAAAACCCCTAGGGCATGTTTGGTATGGGAGTTTGGAAGGGTTTGGAAACATGGGTTAGGGTATAAACCCCCTTAAACCCATGTTTGGTAACCACAAAGTCGGGATAAGATTTGAATCTCGGCCCGGTCTTGAAACCCACATACTTGAGTTTCATAAAACCCAAGGGGGAGGTGGGTTTCCTATGGGGGTTAAGGGATTTAAGTTATATTGATATTTATATCTCCATATATCCTATATATTTCATATATACAAATTGGTTAAGGGTAAAATAGTCATTTATATACAAATATATTATCATAATAGTCATATATCCCTGCGCATACCAAACATAGGTATGGACAGCATTGAAAGTTGAATCCCATCTTTGAATCCCATCTTTGGATCAAACCCGGGTTTCATCAAACCAATCCAAACCCATCCTAAAAAACATACCAAACATGCCCCTAAAGTCCTAAGCCCTAACTCCCTAAGCTCTAACCCCTTCAGCCCTAACAACTATGGCCTATGCCATATGACCTATGCCCTATTTGAATCCTAAAACCTATTAGAATCTTCTACATAATACCAACCCCAAATTTTCTTCCAAGCTTTATCCTTGTACTCCCTCTCAAAATAATTGCATTTTTTTTCATATATATAACAATTTTGAAAGAAAAAAATAGAAAAAGAAATATAACATAATTTATCAAAAAAAAAGCAAACAAAACACATATAATCAAAGAAATGATATGCAATAACATGTTGTGTAAAACACAAAAAATGAAAATGAAAATGAAAATGAAAAATGAAAAGGAAATTGTGGGTTAATTAGAGTGTTGGGGGTAGACAATAATAGAAGAATGATCAAAACAAGAAATAATCACAAAAATAAGTAAAAATAGTAAGTGTAAAACACATTTTGCAAGTAAAATAAAGCCAACTGAACAGAGACAAATAAATATACTTATCTTTTCAAACTCGTCCCGATCAACTCAATGTATATCTCCATAAGCAAACATCAATTCCACAAGCAACTGAAATGAAAACAAACATTGCATCAATTACCCACATCAAAATGAAAGTGAAAAAGAAAACAAACAACAATAAGAGAAAAAAATTATGAGAAAAATGAAGAGAAGATGGAGTAAAAGAACAATAAACCCAAATTAGTAACCCTTAACCCTTTACTCAAAACCCCTAAAGTCCTAAGCCCTAACCCCCTAAGCTCTAACCCCTTATGCCCTAACAACCACGCCCTATGCCCTATGACCTATGCCCTATTTGAATCCTAGAACCTATTAGTATCTTCTACATGATACAAACTCCTAATTTACTTCCAAGCTTTATCCTTGTGCTCCCTCTCAAAGTAATTGCATTTTTTCTCAAATATATAACAATTTTGAAAGAAAGAAATAGAAAAAGAAATATAACATAATTTATCAAAAAAAAAAGTAACAAAACACATATAATCAAAGAAATGATATGCAATTACAAGTTCCGTAAAACAAGAAAAACAAAAATGAAAAATGAAAAGGAAATTGTGGGTTAATAAGAGTGTTGGGGGTTGACAATAATAGAAGAATGATTGAAACAAGTAATAATCACAAAAATAAGTAAAAATAGTATGTGTAAAACACATTTTACAAGTAAAATAAAGTCAACTAAACACAGACAAATAAATATAATTATCTTTTTAAACTCGTCCCGTTCAACTCTTCGTATTTCTCCATATGCAAACTTTCATTCTACAAGAAACTGAAATGAAAACAAACAATGCATCAAATACGCACATAAAAATGAAAGCGGAAAAGAAAACAAACAACAATAAGAGAAAAAAAAATTATTAGAAAAATGAAGAGAAGGCGGAGCAAAAGAACAACAAACCCAAATTTGTAACCCCTAACCCTTTACTCAAAACCCCTAAAGTCCTACGCCCTAACCCCCTAAGCTCTAACCCCTTAATCCCTAACAACTATGTCCTATGCCCTATTTGAATCCTAGAACCTATTAGTATCTTCTACATGATACAAACTCCTAATTTTCTTCCTAACTTTATCCTGGTGCTCCCTCTCAAAGTAATTGCATTTTTTCTCAAATATATAACAATTTAGATAGAAAGAAATGGAAAAAAAAATATAACATAATTTAACAAAAAAAAAACAAAACAAAACACATATAATCAAAAAAATGATATGCAATTACATGTTGTGGAAAACACCAAAAACACAAATGAAAAATGAAAAGGAAACTGTGGGTTAATGAGAGTGTTGGGGGTTGACAATAATATAAGAATGATCAAAACAAGTAATAACCACAAAAATAAGTAAAAATAGTATGTGTAAAACACATTTTACAAGTAAAATAAAGCCAACAGAGACAAATAAATATACTTATCTTTTCAAACTCGTCCCGTTCAACTCTTCGTATTTCTCTATAAGCAAACTTCCATTCCATAAGCAACTAAAATCAAAACAAACACTACATCAATTACGCATATAAAAATTAATGTGAAAAAGAAAACAAACAACAATAAGAGAAAAAAAATTATGAGAAAAATGAAAAAAAAGACGGAGCAAAAGAACAATAAACCCAAATTGGTAACCCCTAACCCATTGCTCAAAAACCCTAAAGTCCTAAGCCCTAACCCCCTAAGCTCTAACCCCTTAAGCCCTAACAACTATGCCTTATGACTTATGCCCTATGCCCCATAGGAATCCTAGAACCTATTAGTATCTTCAACATGATACAAACTCCTAATTTTCTTCCTAGCTTTATCATTGTGCTCCATCTCAAAGTAATTGCATTTTCTCTCAAATAAAAAATAATTTTGATAGAAAAAAATAGAAAAATAAATATAACATAATTTATCAAAAAAAAAAGGAAACAAAACACCTATAATCAAAGAAACGATATGCAATTCCAACTTGTGTAAAACACCAAACACAAAAATGAAAAATGAAAAAGAAACTGTTGGTTAATGAGAGTATTGAGGATTGACAAAAATAGAAGAATGATCAAAACAAGTAATAACCACAAAAATAAATAAAAATAGTAAGTGTGAAACACATTTTACAAGTAAAATAAAGTCAACTGAATAGAGACAAATAAATATACTTATCTTTTCAAACTCGTCCCGTTCAACTCTTCGTATTTCACCATAGATAAACTTCCTTTCCACAAGCAACTGAAATGAAAACAAACACTACATCAATTATGCACATAAAAATGAAAGAGAAAAAGAAAACAACCAACAATAAGAGAAAAAAATTATGAGAAAAATGAAGAGAAGGCTGAACAAAAGAACAATAAACCCAAATTTGAAACCCCTAACCCTTTACTCAAAACCTCAAAGTCCTAAGCCCTAACCCCCTAAGCCCTAACCCCTTAAGCCCTAACAACTATGCCCTATGCCCTATTCGAATCCCAGAACCTATTAGTATCTTCAACAAGATACAAACTCCTATTTTTCTTCCTAGCATTATCCGTGTGCTCCCTCTCAAAGTAATTGCATTTTTTCTCAAATATATAACAATTTTGATAGAAAGAAATAGAAAAAGAAATATAACATAATTTATCAAAAAAAAAAAAACAAACAAAACACATATAATCAAAGAAATGATATGCAATTACATGTTGTGTAAAACACAAAAAACAAAATGAAAAATGAAAAGGAAACTATGGGTTAATGAGAGTGTTGGGGGTTGACAATAATAGAAGAATGATCA
>CM042201.1:21633077-21647829 GCA_023539305.1 Ilex asprella | reverse complement strand
CCACAATTACCACCACCAACACCAAACTACCCCTACCATTATCACCACTATCACACCACCACCACCACCACTATCACCTCCACCATCGCCACCCCACCACCACCATTGCTACCAGCACCACTACCACCATTATCGTCGCTCACTCCCACTATAACCGATGGTTAAATTTTTTTCTTTATTCTCTATATTTGTGATTTAATTTTAAATGTGAATGCAAATGTATTTATTGTTAACCATTTTTTTATTACTCTGTGGCTTCAGGCATAGACAATAACTAGTAAATTAATAATTCAACTTTCTAACTGTAATATTAAATAAATGGTCAAATTAAAATTCCAAGTCTTTGGAGCCAGAAAGCCTCTTTATCATCAAGAGGAGAAAGCCTTCTGATCGGAATAGAGAGTTTATGATCTTTGGGAATTGAGGACTTTTGGTGAGATATCAATTAGGTATCAACACTGCAGTCTGCATCCCATGCAGAATAAGAAACTCTAATGCGAATAAGCAAAATTTCAATATCAATCTTGAACTCAGACCACAGAAATGAAAAGATACATGTTGAACAGGGTAAACACAAAATCCAGACTCTAAAACCAAATGGGTGTTACAGAAATTGCTTTTCCCAAACAAATTCCGAGCTTCAAGTTAAGTTCAATCCCCCCACCCAAAAAAAAAAATAAAGAAGAAGAAAAAAGACAAAGCTTCTCCCGCTAATTTCAGTGATACTCAGAAAAGAACATCTTGCTTGCAAAGACAGTGCATGCATGTCCAGATGCAGAAAACAATAGGTTGTCTTACCATTCTTTTTATCCTCTCCAGAAACTAGAAATTTTGACTCTTTTGCTTAACACGAGTTAGGTGGCATCAACACTAATCCTCCTTTTGGGGGCTTTGGAGGGAAAACACAGGTTCATTTAGTTGATCTGCATCACCTCCTTTGGTAGTCATGGGCCTTTTATTCTTAATTTCTTCAGATGAAGAATCGGCCTCAAAATTTCCTTGAGAGATTTCTGGAAGCCCATGGGCAGAGTTGTTGCCAATTAAGCTTTTGTATATACTGAGAGCTTGAGCCATCATGCTGGCAGGATCGGAAGCACTTGTAGGAAGTAATAATGTTGTGCCCTATAAGAAATTGATAACTTTCAATACATAATTTAAGGGTTGAAGTTGGGACCATATTCCAGTATTTGATAGCTATGTGATTTACCTTCTTCGCAATCATGCTGAAAGCTTGTATATATTGCTCAGCAATTTTCAAACTTGCAGCCTGCAAATCCAACATATCGGTTATTACCAATGAGTTCTAGGTTTAAAAACCACATCTTCCTGAAATATTTTCCATTTGCATCTGTCATATATTACCAAGCCTCGTTCTAAGAAGCAGATTAATTTGGAAGTAGACTAAGAATCAGATTGCTTGAACAGAAAATGTAGCATTCTGTGGTGTTCAGCATATAAATTCTCATACCAAAAAAAAAAGAATATATTCTTAAGACCGGGCAAAGAAGGGCTGCCTGGTAGGAGAAAAGAAACTTCCAGAAACAAATCCTCAATAACACAATTTCCAAATATCAAAATCTCTGATGGCCATTAGAGATCTATCACTCAGGCTAGAAATATGATTCAGAACCAATCTAGAGCTGTGTGAACCCACGTTTGCATGACTGTAACCCTTTTATAGTTAAAACCACAGGAAGGACAACATATATTTAGTATTGAGGTTGAATGGTCAGAAGAACTCTGTTGAAACATCGCATATCCACCTGAGGCTGAAAGAAAAAATGGAAAAATGCAAAAGGTCCTATTCCCAACTATTTAAACCCTTAACCCTGAGTTCACCCTAATGTCCTGGACCTTGTGGTGCAGCGGCAAGTTCCTCCCATTGAAAAACATGCCAATTGGATCACATTACATACTAGATGGAGTAGGGTGCAGAGTCAGGATTAAATAAGCAATTGAATAGTTATTTGACATTTCAGGAAGAGACTTTTGCATTGTACCAATGAATAAGTACAATAAATGCAATTTAAGGACTGAAGACCCTCACCTCCATGCCCCCATGTTCTTTTAGGGTCTGTGACACCATTGCAATTCCTTTGGATGTTGCTTGTGCTCTAGCAAGGATTGCTTCCGCTTCGCCTGATTTAAATTTTTTTTCAAAAAATTAAAGTCATTAATGAAATAGAATGGATTACACCAAAAGGAAAAGAGACAACAACAATGATATCAAAGAGATTAATCCATAGCAACATTGCATCAATAAGAGATTAAGGAGCAGAAAAGCTGCGGGTTTAAAAGAATGGAGGACCACATTGCCAATGGAACAACAAAAACCCCACAAGGGCCACAACTTGATAGTAAGGCAATCAAAACAAAACATATTGGCTTCCTCTGCTATGGAAAAAGGCAAACTCTGGAAAGACTAGTGCATAACTCTTGCAGCATTTCTTTATTTCTACATTAACAACAAAGTTCATCTCAACTTAAAATGATACTTATGCAACAATGGAAGTTGTTATCCTGATATACAAAGCCAACAAATAACTTGGTAGTGAAACAAGGTTGCTACATTGTGACCTGGTCGTCATGGGTGCGAGTCATAGAAACCTCCTCGGGTATGATTTGCCTACATCTAATCCTCTTGAGGCCATGTAGTGGTGGGAGCCCAGTGTACTAGGCTGCCCCTGTTAACATTAACAGTATCCATATAATTTGGATATAGATGATTCCCATGCTCAGAAACATACCAGCATCTGACACATGTATCCTAGTCCATGTTAACAAACCCAACACTACATTTGCTACAGATCTGCTATTTGCCAGGAAGGTAAAAATAGGGAAAGCATGATAACTAACCTTGAGCTCTGTTAACCTGATCCATCTTTGCAGCTTCTGATTCAAGGATGACTGAGCTCTTTCTCCCATCTGCAATATTAATGTGTGCCTGCCGTTCTCCTGTTATAATTGAAGCACATCAAGAATATACACAAAGAAAAACACATTTTAGGTACTACCTAGGAAGCACGGATACGGACATGGGGAGATGACAAAGGTCAAAAATATATGACATGGATACAACAAGGATACAGCTATTAAAATAATATAATATATGTTTTAAATAATAATATAGATGTAATATATTAAAAATAAAGCATGTATTATAACAATATTAATAATAAGACCTGACAAATATTATTTTTTTAATTAAAATTGAAATAAATCAAATTAAATATCCACCATTTTCATCAAACATCACTACATCTATTAACATTCATAGTATATAAGTCACATAACAAAAAATATATTAAAAAAATAAAAATACACTCATTTTAATAGTTAAAAGTTATTTTTTTTATTAAAAAATTCCTAGTTGTGTCCTAGACATATCCTGGACGTGTCTTGGCCGTGTCCGACTGAATTACTGAGTTCACTATTCAGGACATTTCTAGCCGTGTTGTCCAACACTGCCATGGCACCCTGTGAAAAGTATCCGTGCTGCCTATGTAGAAGGGTACTACATTCATGGGTAAAGAGTAAGCTTTTTAGTAGATTTCTCAGTCATGAATAACCCAATTTCCGGAATAGCGATCATTAGATTTGTTCCTCGACAAGTTCTACAGTTTCTGAAGTGACAAGGACTTAGGACAATTTCACACCTTGGTAACACAATATCACGACACTTCATATCAAGGAGCAAGAAATTATATGTTGATATCTATTGGTGGTAATGGGGATGTTTCCTAACAGCCATCATCCATAACGCAGTTGATTGAGAGGTCTGGTACTGCCTCTACCACCCGCCCCTTTTCTTTATTACACAATTAGTTCATGTACGCAAATTCTAGATTTTTGATAAATTAGTAGCCTTGTAAATCCTGGCATCCACTGCAAAAATGGTGGCCTCAGGGTATTTCATCACTTACAGGAGCATTTAGTGGGTTTTGTGTAATTCTTTTTTGGGATCGACCAATTTTAGTTGTGAACACTCCAATTATGTGAGGCCTTTTCCTTCCTTCCTTATCCTATTATGCCTTAATTATTTATGGAAAAAAGAAACTTTAGGACCACATGACAAAATATTAAGCCAACTCATATATGAAGCCTGAACCCGGTGTCATTGCGCAAGTAATGACAAGTATGCTACACCAGTAACTCTAGAGATTCAAAAAATTATTAGACCTGCACAAAATGAACTGAAATAGAAATCAAAGAAGGGATAGAGTGAAAACTTGATTACCTTCCGACTCCAGAACCTGAGCTCTCTTTTTGCGCTCTGCTTCCGCCTGCATCTCCATAGCTGCCCTCACTCCCCTGGGAGGAGATATATCCCCTTAAAAAGAAAAAAATATGGGACTTGCGTGAAAGTTGTGGTCGAAAAATACGGATAAACAAAGTTCAACAAAAGATAAACTTTAAAAAGAGGCCCACTTACTTATTTCATAACGAAGACATTTCAGACCCCAATCTTTTGCAGCATCATTGATGGCCATCTGCAAAAAGAAAAAAACTTGTAGATCAATCAATTCTTAGCATATAAGAAGGTTAACATATTAAGATAAATACATTAGGTGTTAATACCAAATATACTTCTGTTAAAAATTAGATGTTTGATTCCACGGTAGCAAATACATCAAAGAACAACCTCCATTAAAATGTTTGGGCTGTGTTGTATCCAATATGATTTCAAATATCTGTTAATACAGACATTATATACTTTTTTGTCTCAAGTACTGGATTCTTCAAAGTTTACCTAGCTTCCAGAAAGTGCTCCACTAACTCGAGTTAATGCATATAATGTGTTCATCCGTTATTGTTATGGTGTTTGTGTGAGACAGGATATTCAACATACAAACAACATTTATCCATCCTTTATAAACTTAAAGACGAGAATTACAAAGTTAACCATAAACATCAGTACTCATAAACAACTTATCATACATAATCATACGTTTAGCACAGTTCACAAAGCCATGTTAACATGAGCAAGCGCATGTTGCTATGAAGTGTAGAGTAGCTGGAGTGCCGTGTTATTTTAGTAACCCAAACCTAGAGATCAAAGCAGTCCAATCCTCCCCCTTTCACATTTACAAAACAATTAGAAACACTTTTTTAGGGGTAAATTAAGTATACCAATTACACAGAACATATAGCATGCGAAAAAAAAGAGGTAATCTGGAGTGCTGTGAGATTTTACTAGCTTGACCTCTAAGTATTCAGTAGCACGTTCCTTGTAAATCTGCTCCTGCACATCAATTTGATCACCTTCATCAATAAGTTATTTCAAGGGACCTTGCCTTGCAATTTACAACCATGGGTACCATAGCACATAATAATCCCTAGAACTAACTAACTGGGTGTTCAATATGATTTGGTGAATGAAAAGATCAAAACAACCTGTGACTATGATTTAATGTATGTTTCATCTTTCTGATTGACAGCGCACTGAATCCACATCCTCTTTCTGTACTAATACCGGACTGCGATGAAGAAAGAAACCTTTTGTACTTGGCTACATCTTGTATCTGGACACCCATAGTGTTGAGCCGACTCTAAGAACTACTCCAAACGCATTACGTCACAGCCTTGCTAGCTTAAGATCAATTCATGCATCTCATTCAACTACACACTCAATATTTAGCCCTGAAATTCTTCCTACCTAAGTAAAACCCTCACTATACGTAACAGAAGGATTCAACTCTCCAACAATTTAAGACTAATACTAAATTTTGTTGTAGAATTTAACAACTCATGCAATTTACTATACCTACTACCATAATGAAATAACCAACAAACAAATAATCAGAAGAAACACAAAAAAAAACAAAAACAAAAACATAAACTGCAAAAAATTTAAGCAGATTTAATTGAAAACTCACCACTATCTTCTCATTCAAAGTATCTCTTTCCTCGAAGGTCTTATCAAGAGTGATCTTCCCAAGCTCACTGCGCATAGTTGTCTGCGCAAGCTGAATAACTGCATACAAAGGATTCTCAACTCCATAAGATGCTAACCGCGGATCCACAATCTACAATCACCCAAACAAAAAACAAATCAACTTTCGTTTGAATCAACTAATACACCATAAAAATCGTTAAATTCAACAAAAAAATCACACAAACATACCTTCACATAAAGAACCCCATCAATCAAAATGCTGACATTGTCCTTCGTTATAGCTGACTGGTCCGGAATTGGTATCGCTTCTTCCTTGAGGGAATGCACATAGGCGATACGGTCAACTAATGGAATCAAGAGGTGGATTCCAGGTGTCAGGGTCTTGACATATCTTCCGAATCGCTCGACCACGAACGCCTTCTGCTCCGGAACAATTCGGATTCCCCAATTTACTGGAGGTGGAATCTCATATCTACACTTCCAATCACAAATTACACATCAGAAAGTGATATATATATATATATATATATATATATATGTATTTGTGACGTTCATACCTGAGACTGGGATCGCCGCCGCGGTTGATACGGATATGGCGGACAGAGCTGAAGAATGGGGAAAGGTGATTGGAGAAGAGAGAGGATTGTTTGAGAATGGAAGACGGAAACGAAGTAGAGATTGGTCTATAGCTAACAGGTGCATGAGAAAGGTAATTCAGGAATTTCAGGGTATTGAGAGACCTCGATCTAGCGATATTCATGTCTCAACTACTTCAATGCTGTGTGTTGAATAGGTGAAATCTTATTTCGATTTTGGGTCTTTTATTCACCGGTGTTCGGAATTGGAGAGAGAGAGGGGTTTTACAAAGCCCTAGTAAAACCCACAGTCCAAATCACCTAGGACTTGTATGATACGGCGGTTTGGAGGGATTTGGTAACATGTTAGGTATACACAGTTAAACTCATGTTTGACAAACATTAAATAGGGATAAAATTTAAATTTTGATCTGGTGGCCCGAAACCCATATACTTGAGTTTATGGATTTCATAAAACTTAAGGAGGAGGTGGATTTCATATATATGATATTTATATCCTCATATATCATATATACTCTATATATATAAATTGGTTAAGCGTTAAAATAGTCATTTATATATAAATATATTATCATAATAATCATATATCCTTACACATACTAAACATGGGTATGAACAACATTGAAAGTTGAATTCCGTCTTTGAATCTCATCTTCAGATCAAATCCGGATTTGAACAAACCAATCTAAGCTCATCCCAAAAAATATATCAAACATATACTTATTCTTCAGGGCAATTTTGTAAGCTTACCGCTAGCGGTAGATCCGTTTGTCTTAAATGGCTTTTTCATCAATCAACAAAAACATTCTATGTACAAATAATTGATTGATTATGAATAATTATATAAAAATTAGCGATTTCACTAAATTGTATTATTATTAATTTTCACATTCAAGATTATTATATTTTTTTCCTATTTATTTGTATTTGAAAATCCACTTCTATGTGGAACAATTAAAATAAGAAGCTAGGAATTCAAAATATGACAAAATTTTAGTGTGTTTTTTAACTCGTTGAGTTTTCTAGTTTGTATTATTTGTCTATCTTTTTCTCTCTTTAGGATCTTATTCTGGATTTTTTCTTGAGTTTTTTTTCTACTTTATAATTGCCATATCCAATACCTACAATGGGTTTAATTAGCATAGTGATATATTATGTCTGCAACTAGATATACATTATTGTGTTATAAATGAACAAACCAGCAGGTCGACTAGGTGGCAGCCCTGGTCTCTGATTGTTATCATCGAACAATCAAAAGAAATCCAATTTCCAAACCGAAACCCTTGCTCCGACGTCACCACCAACAAACCCATCCTCGTATCCACCACCCCTCATCTCTCTCATACACAGCCCATGTCCAGTCCAACAAGTCAGATTTATCACCATCCATGCCATCTATCCTTACTCTTCCAGCAGCAACCTCCAAAAAAACCCCCCAATCAAAACGCAAAGCCACATTGGATAGCTTTAGGTGTTTATGTGTTAATATAGAGGCTGCAAACTTCCACCATTTAAGTGGTTGTTTGTAGTTCCCGTAGATTCAAAAAAAAAACACAAAGCCATAAGTCAGGTACAGCCCCTGAAGCATCAAGAAAACAAGACTTTTTCTATGTTCATATGAGCAAGTTATAGGGCAAGTCCTCGAAACATTTCATGCACCAGTTTTATGCACATTAATCACCATGCTACCACCTGACCAAAAAAAAAAATTCACCATGCTACCAGTCAAGGTTGGTTTGACTATTTCAACAAGATATCCATAATCTACCATGAGAGAGTACTATAGCAGCATGATATGATGCTTATCCAATAATACAACATTTTTCACAAGTCCCCATTTTGAGAAGAAGGAATGAGATCAAACTGGCTCCTGACTGGGCATTTCGAAAGCATTTCAGCAAACATCCCAAATATTGGTCTTCACTGAAATTCAAGATTACAAAAAGAAAAAAGAAAATCACAAAGAAAAGGCTTTGAAACCCTTAAAATCACAATAAACTATTCAATTGTTCATATATCATATTTCTTCAAAAAATGGCACACCAAGCCTGCAACTCCTTCAAAGAAATGACGGGAATGTTAAGTAAGATGGTATCCCAACCAACCCATTTTAGAACTGAAGTCTCACACCACAAAATTGTGAAATTTCTTTCAAACAAGTTCATAACAGGTGTCCAAATAAACTCTGGAAATGAAAAAGAAACTACTACACCAGAAAGAACCTAATCATGAGATATAAAAAACTCCTAACTAATTACTCTTCCTCAGCTATTTTCCCCTTCTCGCTGACATAAATACCATCAAGAAACTTCCTGATATCCTTGTTCTTGACATGACATTTCTGTTCAAACAGAAACACACAGAAGTTCAGCAAGATAAAGTAATGCATTTTGAGTCAGAATAATGCTTGCAAAGACAAAGTAATTTATGGGTGTGTAATTTGTGCACTACAAGCACGTGGGATCAAACAAATGTGTGTGCGTGTGTGGGGGGGGGGGTGTGTGTGAGAGAGAGAGAGAGAGAGAGAGAGAGTACTTGGTTAATCAGGGCACAAGACCGGGAAACAAGTTCAATATCATTCCCATCCAGTACCAATTCATCTTTAACCTTCTCAGACCGGACAACGGAAACCCCTTCAAGCATATCCACTTTCCTCACCTGGCACCCAAAATAAAAGTAAATAAGCCATGACAACACTGATTATAGAATATTGACTTGGTCTTAACAGTTTCTATTCACATCTACGAGACTAAGGGACAAAGGAGCTAAAATTATATGAAATGTAATGCCAACTAAGTAAGGCACAGCCTTAGGAGCAGATGTAAATGCACTACACAGAATAGAAGATCATAATCCAGGTGCACTTCTATAAGTATGTAGGTACAAACGTGTAACATTTTATGGCAAAGTGCTTAGCTTGACAACCTTATGAGCAGGCATGCAAGTGAAGCGTGATTCCAAATTAAACAGGAATAAGAACCAAGTCATTTGTTACAAAACAAACAACTTTAACACATTGAGCTACATTAAATATCTATAGTCTCTCTTGTAGTGATCATATTCCAAGTTTATCATTTTCCATCAAAATTTTGTGTAAAATGAACTACAACAATGATAAAGCCAAAAATTAACGTACAGATTGTGTACATAATCTAACAAGTATTATGTATTGCACAGCCATTGACACATGGAAGTAGCCGAACTCATAGTCAAAATAGGATAAAAATTCCATAAGATTGTCTTAAGCCCTTAACCAACTATGGAATCAATCTAACTTTTGGATCCTTTAAAAGTGACGAAGGCAATCTTAGATGCATCATTCACCGTAGAAAGAAATTAAATCTAGCACTAAAGAACATTAATATCTAGCTGTACAATTTGCAGAAACACATCTAATATAATCAACAATTTTCATCAATCCGGAATCAACCGAAACCAATTTAAAAAAGACAATAAAATATTGTATTTTAACAAACGTAAGACTTCTGAGATGAAATCGAAGACATGTTCAGTGGAAATGTGTGCGCGTATGTAATTATACACAAGCTAAGTGAAAGATGAACGGACCTTCTTTTCACCAAGGAAATTACGGATCTCAATAGACTTGTTTCCATTGGTGATGGAGGCGTTAATAGGAAAATGAGCGTAGACGAAACGCATCTTGTAGCGGTACCCCTTGGTGACTCCAGTGATGAGGTTCTCGACGTGGCTAAGAGCAGTACGGATCGCAGCGGTGGTCTTTCGAGAGCCGAACCAAGCGTCGACCTTCAGCTTCTTCTTGCCGGTGGCTTCGTCGGTGATGAGCTGGAAATCGAGGTTGAGGTGCTTGAAGTTTCGCGTGAGCTTGCCTCTCGGTCCTTCCACTTCGATCATCTTCGCCTTCACCTTGATCTTAACTCCCTCGGGGATGTCCATAGTTTCCGATGACAGGATCGTCTTCATCTTCTCTCTCTCTCTCTCTCTCTCTCTCTCTCTCTCTCTGGGGAAGAGAAGTGAGGCCGAGAAAAACCCTAGAGAGCAAAATCGTTAAGCCAAGTGTGTGTTTATAATTATATAATTGTATTTACTGGAATGCCCCCTGCCCTAGACTAGACTCCCGAAAACCAAATTGGGCTTTGGGCCCAGCATACATTTTGGATCAGCCCAAGTCAAAAAAAAGAAAAGAAAATGCAAAGGTAGAGAACAAATGAATCTCGGATTTTTTTTTATCAAGGATGAACCCTACAAATGAATCTTGGATTTTTTATGGAAAAAATCTTACTGACATATTTCTATGAAACGTCAATCAAGAGGAGGTAACTGTTTAGGAAATTTATTTAACGTTGAAGACTGCTTTCAATGTCACAACAGGAAAGACATTTTGGACTTCACTACTTACTACAAAGATAATAATAGAATTTAACATCAAATATATTTAAATGATTGATTTAACTCATTATATGCTCTATAAAGAGGACTTAACACCAATTATCACAAAATCTTTGCAAGGTTATGAAAGGAAATTGAAGTATCATTGTTGGAGTCGCAGATCGGATGATGAAACCCTACAACTCAAAATAAAGGCTATTAATGCAGGTATTCGAGGTCAGCTTACGCGCACCTTAGATAATTTTTTCCCCAAATCATCCACGTCGGAACTAGAATATTCATGATGAATAATTTTCTCATAACCTGATTTTAATGAATTGTCGAAATTCGAACTAAAGGCATTTGAGGTTACAATTCAACTCTATTACTACTTGAGTTACCGGGTTTCTAGATCTTGCATAACTTATGTTTTGCAATGTAGTGCATAGAAATCTTTTGTATTGTTTTACTTATCAGAAGCCAAGAAGAAAAGAAAGAGGAAGGTAGAGAAGATAGAAATGTTTGGCATAGAGGCTGTTAAAAACATCATGAAATCAATTATGATATCATATCCCTGAAGGAATATAAATGCGATTAAAAAATATTTGGTCTCCGTACATTTGACGTCGAAAAAAAGAAGATAAACTCATAAATGCCTACAACCACCTCTGAGCGATGCTTGTGTTATATCTTTTTCAGTGCTTTTGTGCCTTTGTTAAGAGCTACAGATCTTTAATGCCCAACATTATGATCTACGCATGAAAACGTGTGCCATCATGTGTTTTTGTACATACCATGATATGAATGGCCTTTCTTGTCTTGAAACAAAAATATTATTAGTTGAGTCACATCCTTCTTTTTATTGAATTCTTTATGAAATTTTGGTTTTTAAAGCATTACTGACCACACAAACAACATACTGATGGAACATTTTCACATCGTGAGAAGAAAAAACTTAAAAACTTTCACGAAGTTCTTAGAAACGTACAGAAAAATGTTACAATTATTCTCTTTTTCTCGTGTGGAGAGTAATACACTCGTCAAAAAGTTTAAACAAACGGACATCAGGGAGAACAATTGTTATCTAATAGCAATTTTAAAGGGTGTTGTCCTTTTAGAGTGTTAAATTATTTATTTGTAATCTTGAATGGTATTTTAGAACTCCTAGATTATAAATTCACTCTAATGATAAATATCAAAATGAGGTGTTATTTTTATATTTTTATTTATTAATTTATATGAATTGTTGGATTTAAGTCTGCTTATGTGTTTCTGCAATTATAATTGGAAAGTAGTTTGTCCATTAATCGTGATGATGCACAAATTAGTTTTGTACATTATCTGTCAAGTATTCAATAATAAATGTAATAAATAAGTAGATAAAAAATAAATAACACAAAGATTTATAGTAGTTCGGTCAATGTGATCTACGTCCACTTTAAATGGCTAGCGTCGTCGGATATTTTATTACTTCATGTGAATAGGGAGAGTAGGGAGTTACAAACTTAGAAAGAAATGAGAGAGTTGTGCTCAACTGAGTGTGATGTCTCTCAAGTGTTGGTGGGACTTACAATTTATATAGTTATCTTATAACAGATTTATGCGAGATATTAGTAACTAAGTGATTGATCTGTTAGAGTTGGCGATCTCTTCTCAACGAGAGAGACAATTACGATGCTCTCCAAGAAATTCGGTCAAAGGATGACGTGAGAGTTGACTCTTTCTAAGATGACGAATATGAGACATTGGATGACCTTGCATGCTCCCGGCTGATGTAGCTCCTTGAGCCTGATGAGCTTGACCAGAATAACTATATTGGACTGGATTTATTGGATCTCTTGGAGTTGGACTATAAACTCGGACCAGACTTATAACATGAATTAGACCCTTGGACTTGACCCATCAGATCGAATAATCAAACAGAACCGAATCTAACAAATAAATACATTATAAGTCTGTTTCTTTTGTCATTTATAGCGATCGATCTAACCCATTTCGAAGGAAAAAAAGGAAATTGAACCTGCGATTTGATTGGGAGGAGTGAAATTGGGATCTTAAACTTGACAAAGATGTTAGATGTAATGCTTCCAACCACAAATGTGACCTCCTCTCCCCTGGTGGGAAGTTAAGGGACGTGGTTGGTCACCCAGAAATCTTATTCTTATGGGTCTTATGTTAACTTAGTCTGCACCCATGTCTCAAGCAAGGGAAGAGAGTATACAAGTCTACCTCAACCTCAATCAATGTATGTGTGGAACATACAAACATAAATCAAATTTTTTTTTGTTCATTTGCGTTACATTAATTTGTTGTCACTAACCTCAAGGTAATTCAAGTGAGAAAATGGACGAATTGTAAATTCAGATGTATTTAATTCAAATTTTGGCAAACTCTTTCAGTCAAGTTATGAGAGATTTTTCTCTCATAAATAATTTAGTTTTGGCGTGGATGACCTATCTTTAACTGAACTAGGAAGAAATTTAGTTGAAGTGTGCATAAGTTAACCTAAACATTCATGACCATTGAACAAGAAAAAAAAATTGTTGCCACTGACGAAGTATGTAATAGGGCCTACGAGGGCTCTCTTTTTTTAGTAGGGAATGAATAGATTCAAATATTATTTTTTTATTAGAAAAATGGGTAAGAGGCAATTAGTAGGTAGTAACCCTCGTTAGTGTGACCATGAAGATGTCTCATTATAGAATGTTCGATTTGACTCATAATTATTAACACAGAAAGACAATTCGTCACCACAACATCACCAAAATCAAGCAATAAATTTAAATTATGTTACTTTCATAGATCAAACTCTATTTGATAATCATATGAAAGTCAAAAACAATTCTAAACGAGTACAATTTACTACTAAATCACCGGCTTAAGTTGTGTATAGTCTAGATTCAATTTCATAAAGCAGTTTTTAGTGTTAACTGCACATCATGTTTATTATTAAAAAGAGACTAATATTTTGCTTATGTTGACTTGTGTATGTAAGTGATGTCATTTTCTTGATTTATAAATACACCAAACTGATAGGTACCAAATTGTTACACATTTTTTTTAGCCAACCGCGAACCAACCCCTTTTGGCTGTTAAAAGGTCAGATCCATTCGATTTAAAGATAAGGAAGAAAAAAGAAAAGGCATATGAACCCATCATACATTACTGCTCTGCGGAGGCTATACATGTATAACAAAGTTCATTGAACTAACTCCTTACTATGGTTCAATGTCTTAGCCTGATTTTTTATAGTTCAACTTCTTATATTCTTTAAGGTTCAGTTATTTTTGTTTTTCAAGAAATATGGTTTAAATTTGTTTGAACTACGATGATCAGTATCCAAATTCAAGAAAACAATCGACATTAAACAAAAAAAAGTTCATCGAACTAAAAAAAAAACCAACTCATATTCATTAACTAAACCTCTATTCTTCTATGACAACGTTAATTTCATGTAATTTGTTTGTTGAAAAAAGAAGTTCATCGAACTAAAAAAAAAACCAACTCATATTCATTAACTAAACCTCTATTCTTCTATGACAAAGTTAATTTCATGTAATTTGTTTCTTGAAACTTTTTAATAATTTGAAATATCATTTTTTTTCTTCCAAAAATAAAAGAAATTGTAAAATCATTAAAAATAGTGAAATTTTCTTTGAAATATTTTTCATTTATTTTTTTTCTTTTTTGATCACCTGCTCTAAATTCAAGTGAGATCTCTTATATAATTAATTCTCTCTCTAATACATGGTCAGTGATTTTCTAATTAAAAAAATAGAAAATATTATTGATTAACTATTAAAATAATAAGAAAAATATCTGAGTATAATTTTTAAGAATAATGGTATTTAAACTTAATTTATAAATCTAATTCAACAGAACCCTTGAATTGACCGTAGAATTTATTAAATAT
>CM042201.1:21610646-21628077 GCA_023539305.1 Ilex asprella | reverse complement strand
TGCAATTCAATCAATCCCAAATGATAATTAATTTTCAAATGATAATTTATTCTCAAATGGTAATTCAATCAATTCTAAATCGCAATTGAACAATTCCAAATCACAATTCAATCAGCAATTAATCCAAACACAACACAAACACACACACGCACAGAACAAAATGCACACACACACAACACAACACACACACAGACTCATCTCTATCACACACACAAAATGAACACAACAAACACATACACACAAAGAAACAGCCCCAAGCTGGAACAAAAAGGGCTGAAGCAGCTCAGCAGAGAAACCCATGGTCACAAATCCAAGCTGCAAGAAAAATCGAACCAGCTGAAAATCCATTAAAAACCAACTGAGAACCCGCTGAAACCCAGATGATTCGATCCTTATATGCTGATCATGTGCATATATATTCATGATCTGTGTATATATGCACAGATCTGGTGATCTGACACAGAAGAAAGGAGAGAGGAGGGAGAAAGGAGATCTTGAGGAATTGGGCGAGGAGCCACTTCTTCATCGTGAGTTGCTGAGAGAGAAGAGAAGACAGAGTTATTGCTGAGAGATAAGAGAGAGTTATTGCCGAGAAAGAAGAGAGAGAGTTGCTGATCTAGTGGTTGTTCGAGTTCGAGTTCGAGTTCGTCGTCTGTGAGAGTGTGTCGTCTGTGAGAGACAGACAGAGAAGATGATAAGAGTGAAGAAAAAAAAAAAAACCTTCAAAGGGATTTTATAGTAAACACAAAAAAAAACCTCTTTTTTGTTGTTAATGGGATTCGAACGAGGAATCTCATTAAATAGGCTGTAAAAAGCGCGTGTTTTCAAAAAATATGTTTTGTAGAACATCTTTTTTTTGTTCTCATTTTTTTGTCTTTGTTTCCATTTTTTTCAAGACAACTAATATAAAACAAAAACAAAAACAATACCCAAACATATTCTTGTTTTCATTTTTGACAAAAATTGAAAACAAAAACACAAAACACAAGACAAAGACAATAAACAAACAGCCCCTTAGATATTCATCATAATTTATTCAATGGGATATACCAAAAAGTTTTGACCTCATGTTCTAATATATTATTAAAAATTACTATAATTAGTAAAAACTAAATCAAAAAATCCTTGGAGTAGAAATACTGTACACTAAGACATAACTACCACCGTATGTTAATAAGTGGCTGCCAATGCTGCGAAGGTTACACGAGAGATACACGCGCTAAAAACACTGCAGGATTGATTGATTTATCACCACGCTCAAGTGGCGGAGCCACGGTGGACGTTGGTGGTGGAGAAATCTGTTTTTTTTTTAAATATATATATTAATTTTATCAATTGTGTTGGTTGAGATTGGTTTATATAAAAAATATTTAATTCATACAATTTTCTTTATTAAATCGTATTTAATAATGAATAATATTATTCATTAAAAATAAATAAATAATATCATGAATCATATTATATATTCCCGATACAACTCGCATGGCACAGTGCCAAACTATAACCACCAGAATAAATTCCCCCCCCCACTCTCTCTCTGGTTATCCCAATTGCCGTTGGTATTCCCTTCGCCATCTCTTTCCTGATTTTTGATTCTCTCTCTTTCTACGAACAATTCTTATATATATCAGCGAAACCGTTGTGGCTGCATTGCTCATTGTGTTCATCGACTCAAAACACCCAGTGTCCTTATATATATATATATTGAGAATATTTGTTCATAGATAGATATACTCTGGACAAACATATCATTGATATTGTAAGTTTTCAATGGGAAGGAAGCATAGAGGAGGGATGACGAAAGCGAGGGTGTCCAGAATCGGTAGCTATGCCATTGCGTCCTCCATTAAAGACCCAACCTGCATTTCCTGCACCACCTTCAACATACTCGCCCCAATCTACAAGAGACTCAATAACAAGGTACCTCTTCTTTCTACAATAAATCATATTGTCCTAATCTGAAATATACATATTTTCGTTTGTTCTGTGCTTATATATGTATCTACAAGTCTGTAATATGTTGGTATTTATATGGTATTGAATGAATTTCTGAAAGGACAGGACCAAAGTTGCCGGGAAAGCGATTACAGGGTGTATTGGTTGAACAGGAACCAGAGAATATTGGATTGGTTGTTGAACGAAAGATCTTCCATTATCTGTCTTCAGGTTTGCCAATTCCTTGGTCTATTCTGTTGTGCATTCTTTTAACGAATTTGGGTGGATAGTAGAACTATGGGCACACTGAACGAACAATATATTCGTATTTTGTTGCCTGATGCAGGAGTTTTGGGTTGGGAATGAAGAGCTTGTCAATATTTACAAGAGGAGACTTGGTGATGCTGGTTATATCAATTTCAAGCTTGCGCGAACCAACAACCGTGGTGATGGTACGTTCTCTCATTTTCCTGAATCGATTTCTATTAAGTCACAGTTTCATTTTGAAAGATCTTAGTCGATTTTGTATATTAGATGATTCTAATTTTATTTGGATGATATATATTCATTGAAAGGTTTTTCATAATTCTAGATACTAGTTTCTTTTGTTTATAAACATTACTTGATTTCCTCATAGTCGGAGTAAGAACAGACACATATGGAACTAGAAAGTGGGTGAAGGGTTGTTGAGCAGGTGTACTTGTTTTTGTGCTTCAAAGGGGAACCCAATATTTTTTGAGAAAATGGTGGCAGTGCAACATCTGCACCTACCAGACTAAACTTTAGCAGTAGAGTGGCCATTTTTGAAATTAACTTTTGTGTGGTATTTCTCAAAGTCGTGGGAGAATAGGCATCATATATCAGCTATTCATGAAGAATTGCTACAGATTTCATCTATGCACACAGACACACATCTTTTTACATACATATATATGGACACAAAATGATTGACTTCCACTGTAATTTAACTTGGGTAAATGTTTACCATTGCATTTTGATTACCCTAGAGCTGATTGAGATATTTGTTTTTGGGATTCAACAGGTCTTCTAACTTCTGTGCATAAGGACTACTTTAGGGTTCTTAACCATAGGGAGTTGCTCTTCAATGATTTCGGAGACCGTGTTGCTCAGCTATTACATGTTGAATTAGTCGCACCCTTCACACAATATCATAGCAACAATGTTCGGCAAGAAATTCTTATAGTCAACACCCATTTATTATTTCCTCATGATTCAAGTTATTGTCTGGAACGATTGCGTCAGGTAGATAAACTTCTTTGTTAAAGTGTTGGTTTGTAAGCATCTTACTTCATTTTCATATTATTCGGTGTTTGTATTCTTAACCTGTATTTTGTGTGTCTTCTAATAGGTCTACAAAATCTTGCAGCATGTCGAGTCATATCAGAAGGAAAATAAGCTTAATCCATTGCCCATTATATTGTGCGGGTAAGTTCTGAGTAATTGTATTCCTGTCTGAGTGGTCTTACAAACTACCAAGTATTTTCGATATGACAAATTTCTTTTCCCCTTTCAGTGACTGGAATGGAAGCAAACGAGGTCATGTTTACAAATTCCTTAGATCTCAGGGGTTTGTGTCGTCATATGATACTGCTCATCAGTACACTGATGCAGATGCGCACAAGGTCACTACTTCACTTTTTGTTGATAATCTCAATTGCTTCTGACAAAAATGATGTAGTAGCTTATATTGGTTTCTCATGTTTTATTTGTTCACACAGTGGGTTAGCCATCGTAATCATCGGGGAAACATCTGCGGGGTAGATTTTATATGGCTTCTCAATCCTGATGGATACAGGAAACTATTGAAAACAAGTTGGAATGAAGCAGTATTTGGCATGTTTAAGGTGAGCAATAAAGTTACCCTTTTTTTTTCTTTCTTATTTTCACTCTTGATATGTAGTTCTTTTGATTGATCTATAGATGCAAATCTTAAAAGCTGAGAAACTATAGTGAAGGTCATTTAACATAGGGTGAGAGGATGGTGAGGAGCTAAGGAGCTAAAGAGCTAAGGAATGCTAATGGTTGTCTCTAATTGAGGACAACCAACATACTTCATGGCTTCATTAGGCTTGCAGGACAAGGTGCCAGTTTGACATGTGGTCTCAGGGTCCCTTTCCTACATGCTTACGGTTGACTGTGCTTTTGTAGGAAAGTTCAAAGTTTACTCGTCTTGTTATTTGTAGGAAATTTGTATGAAGACAGTGTACGATTAATTTTGGGAGAATTGATATCAGTCCTTCAACCCACAGGGTGGAGATGCTATAGTTCCAAGTGGTTGGCCAACAGTCTTTTGAACGAGTGGGCATGATATAGGGTTGACATTGGCAATGTCACGGAACTCATTAAGCACAGATGAACTGTCTAACTGCTTAATCATTATAATTTCTAACGATGTTATTTATTCTATTTAACTCCTTGGATTATGTTGGAGAAGTAGCAGACCACATACGTAATTTCCTTGTAATATTTTATTTCATCTGTGTCAAAAAGAAAGAAGTTGTACATGCAGTGTAAAAATGGTCCATACAGGCAAATTCTCCTTTGAATAATGAGATTTTCTTATATATTTGGAATTAGTATTATTCAATTTCTGGGAAAGAGTGCATGCGTGTTTGTACGTATACAGTTGCTGTTTATCTTTGTTAAGTTTGTCAGAGCTTTTGTGTGGTATTGCATGAGAAACATATGCATGTTATTGATGCTTGCACTTTTCAATTTTTCTTAGTTTGAATGGCAAAGCATCATCTTGAGTTTGTTCTCTCTAATTGTTGAACCTTTTTACTTTCAGTATCAACTTCGGCAAGCCTCAATGACAGAAAATGATGCATTTGCCTTTTTGAAGGCTGATAATCATGGTGATTACATTGCTTACTCTGGTTTTTGTGAAGCATTACGTCAGGTATGATACATTTGTTATTTCTCTTATAAGTATGGGCTAGATAGAATCAACTCATTCTTTGCAGTGTGGACGTAAACCTACTAATGTTCTATAATCCTACAGCTTAATTTAATCGGCCATCAATATGGACTGAGTGTTGAAGAGACAAAAGCTTTGTGGGTGCAAGCAGATATTGATGGAAATGGGGTTATTGATTATCAAGAATTTCAGGTAACTAATATGGAATAGAAGTTTCGTTTACTTTGCATTCATTTGTGTAGTGTCACCGTCTGATTGTCCTCTCATAATCTTTTTTTTTTTCTGTTCATGCTACTTGCATATACAGAACTAGTCCTCCACCCAGTTAGTATCTTGTATAAGCCTGAAGGAGATAGTAGCCTGTGGGCTCTGATATTGTGTCAACTGTCCTGTGTATTAGAGCTTTAGAGGCTGAGCTGTTCTATCTGTGATTGCTTTGGACTTAAGAGGGTTTCCCATTGTTGGCATCTGTTACACTTTTATTGGAGGATTTAATATGTTCATTACATAAATCTTGTCCCCTGCAAATTTCCCCATGTCAAAAGGAAATTAACAGATGCAAAAATATGAAAGAATTACGCTGACAGATGTGAGACTTGATGCTTATGTTGTTTAGTAATGGCTTTACAGCAACGAATTTGGAATCCTACGTGGTCTGAGCAAAGAGGCGAAATAAACAATGGGGTCTGGAAAGATGATGTGAACGGGACTGAGCAAACCATCGGTTTCAGTGTGAAGAATGCAGTTCTCTTCCCTACTCAAGTAGAGAAAGGCATGTGGCCAGAAGATTATTCTCTTTCAGATCATGCCCGTCTTACTGTGGTGTTTTCACCAGTTCGAATGCCATGTTCTCGGTTGATTTCCTGACAAAGTCCTCGGATTCATAGAAGCTGGGTGTGTCATCTGCAAGAAAACGAATCAAGGAAAGACTGATGATTGGAGAAAGATTGAGGCCGGCATAAACAGATCATTCTATTTTCAAGCAACAAGGAAGAACTAATATTGATCCTAACGGAGCTGTGCTCAGTTATTCTTGCACACTCTTGGACCAGCATAGGAATGTCAAATGTCACACTCACTTCAGAGAAGGACCCCCTTGGGCGGATGAACTTTCTAAAATGGGAGCTAATACCCTTCTTCTTCGCACCACCTACGTGGAAGCTTGGCCTCCACAGGTATCCCTGCCATCAGATGATGCAATAGTTGGGTTGTCTCACATACCACTATCTTTTTTATGCTTAAGGAATATAACATAAAAAGTAAAAGGAAAGACGGAGGAGAAGAAGACTGTATACGTTACACAAAATATGTAGCTTGGTGGCAATCCCCTTTTTCAATAGAGCCCTTTTGATTGTGAATATACTATGCCTAATAGCAAATCTACTGAAATTGTAAAAAGCAGAGTCACGGTAAAGCCACAGAAGTAACAATAAGATAGTATCACTTACCAAAAAAACAATCACATAGTTTCATCTGCCTTTCCAAGTTTGTTTCTTATTAGCTGCACCTAGAAAATCTTTACTATGAAACAGAAATGATCACCAAGTAGTATCATCTGCTATTAAGATTTTGCTGATATCTACCAGGTTGAAGATGCTAGGAATATGCAACATAGATCGTCATAGATAAAAGGAAAAAAAAACCATTGTTTAGATAGATAGTTTTCGTTTCTTAACAGCTTCTTGGGTTGATTTCTCTCTTTTACCCCCTTGTTTTTCCTCATGTTTATTGTTCTTTCTCAATGTTATTATTATTGGAGGAGTGCTTGAGGTTCTTGATACTTAGGTAGCTTGGGTGAATAGTTGCCAAATTTGTTCTTTCTTTTATAAATTTGTGGCACCTTTCTGTTCCAAAAAGAAAAGAACTTTGTGGCACCTTTTTCTTTTGGGGATCATTACTTTTGCAGCAAACTTGTTTACCCTAGAAGCTTGGACTTAATAATTATGGATAGATAACTCTTTAAAGAATCTGAAAAGTGTGTTAAGTATAAAGCAGATGGATGATCAGGAAACCCATTAACTCTGAGGAAGGAGGAAAGGCACTAAGTCAATATTATTCAATTCTATGTTTAAGATGATGAATCCCCTTGGCCTTGGGCAAGAAACAGTGATGGTTCTTTCAATTTAACAAGCCTAATCAATACTAGGTTTTCTTTTTGTTTTCTTAAAGTTACTGTATAAAGCCATAAAGACTTTGAACTATTGAACAAATAAAGCTATTTGAGACTTACTCCTTTGTTAAAAGATTGCGAAAATTCGATTCACAGTCTTAATATATAAGATTCATATATTTCGACTTGAATTCAGCTTTACAAGCTAACAAGCATCACATATTAAATGAAAGTATATACTATTTTATGTTGCAATGAATTAGTCATAAATATGCTAACGATTAATTCGTGATGAAATTATACAAAAACATGCTTGATATCAACTCGTGATTAGAACAAGAAATTACGTTTAATATCATTTAGAACTAGTTACACACAATTTTAAAACTAAGCTCAACCAATTTCCTATTTGGTTTGACGCAACATGTTTACATCAATTCAAAACAATAAAAATAAGAATGACAAAAGATAAATATAAAGCGAAGAGTACTATCAAAGTAATATTGTACTGAAATTTCTTGTGGATCATTGATTTTAAAAATAATAGAGTAAATAAAAATATAAAAATTTTACACATGAGATTTTGATTGATCAAAAATATGATAAGGTATGAAGCCTACAACTAGAACCAGATGACACCCATGAGAACAATGGATGGTGAGCTCATTGAAGAAGGCAAGAGAGATTGTCAATTAAAGCGTGCAAGTGTAATAGACCCATTCAAAATCATCCAAGCAGAAAGTGTAAAGGGGGTGGGTCCCGGTTCTGTCCTCCCCACAGTTTCTTTATATCAATATCTATCTCTATTGTACTGAAAGATTCCTTAACTATGTGCTTTTTTCCCAGTCGAACTCGTCATTTGATCCCAAAAAAAAAAAACTCGTCTTTTCCACTTCTTTATTCTTCGTTTTCACACCATGAAGGCAGGATTGCTCCAACGACTCACAAGGAGAGTATAGTGAATAAAGTTACGGAAATATCAAATCACGGTAATTAATCGCTAAATTCAAAAATTAAGGTAATAATTAACACAAATTTAAAACAATGGCGTGTGCTTTTTTGTTCAAGTTATAAGTCACGATTCCTAAAAATTAGGTCTTTTTAAATAATAATAAAATAATTTATTACTTAATTCTTATAAATCTCTTTATTACATATAATTTTGGGCATGGCGATGATAAAAAGAGGACAAATTTGAGTCTTGAAGGTGGAATTTGATATTGTAGAACTATGATTCTTTAAGAAAACTTTGTTTTGAAACCATTCTAATATTTAAAAATGTAAGAATTTTAAAAAGGATCGAGATAAACACATGAAACTAGGTCAATAGTTTTGACAAGGAACATGAACCAAACTGGATGAACATTTTACAAAAACTATGGAATATAAAATATATATATATATATATATATCCAGAAGACATGAAAATGTACGGGAGCGATGTATTCAACGTGCCAACAGATATTCCTCAAATAATAAAATTATATTTATCAAATTTGTGTATCAAGTATTTCATCACAAATGATGTAACACAATCTTGTTATTGAATATTACTGAAAGAAAAATACTAAGTATTTCAAATTTGCATTCTAAATAAAAGGGAATCGTTGAATAAGTGAGTTCTATCATTTTTTTAAATGGAACCCACTGATGCAATAGTCCCTCTTTATTTATGATGCAAATTTAAGTTATAGGTTTGAGTTACATATCATTGCTCTTCCTAAAACTCGCTTATCTAATGGTGAGAAATGTGTCACACCATTTGGCACAAAAAATTAATAATTTTTTTGATAAACATAACATTTATTGTGCCATGATATAGTTATTATATGATGATAAGTAAAAGTTAGAGATAGGTTGATAATCGAGTCAAGCCACTCAGGCTTGAATCAATTTGTTTTCTAAATGAATCGAGTTTGAATAATTTGTTAGACTTATTTAAAAATAAATGAGCTTAATGACTTAGCTAATTTATATATAAAATAGTCAAGTTACTCGAGTTTAGCTTGATTCGAACTTGACTTTTTTTTTTTTACATAAGTCAAACTTAAATAATTTTTAAAACTCGTTTGACAAATTCGAACTCACAAAAATTCAGCTAAATTATAAACCATTGCCAGAGGTACCAACGTTAATATACAGACGGATACTAGTTGAATTCTTCCTTCTGTTTCTTATTTACTAAGCAACAGGCCCTCTGAAATGTCCACTTTGCACCATCTTACCCACCACTTTTTAGTATTTGTCGTAATGTCAACATCAATAAACACTGGCACCTAAATAATCGGATTTCATTAAAGAAGGTTCTATTTTGTAAATTTCCTACCACCTTCTCCTCCTTCCTCCCTTTCAAACACAGTTTTTAAAATTTTCTGTTATTTGTAGAGGGTTAATCCAGTCGAATTTTGTGAGCTTAAATTTAAGTTTTTTATTTTTTTAAAAAAATAAATTTAAAAAATTATTTAAGTTGATTTATTTAAAATTCCAAGCGGGATTAATCTCAAATTCGTGATGAGCTCGAGTAGCTCGATTATTTTATATATAAACCAACCGAACTTTACGAACTTAAGTCGAGTAAAAATGAGCCTAAAAATTTATTTAAATTTAGTTTTGTTTAGAACACGAGTTCGAACGGAGCTCAAATAGTTTGTCTCGATTAACACCTCTACTTATTTATGATCTTAAAGGATCTAAATTTTCTTCAATATTTTTTTTCTCTACTTTCGTTCTTTATGAATCATTTATTATTAATAAATAAAAAATCTACTTATTGAGATTAATCTTGTGATTTACACAAACTTGTCTTAATATGCATTTATTTATTTGTTTACTTAATATCAAACAAGTTTTAATGAGCTTTGAAGGATGGTCCGCAGCTCAACCCGTCGACCTGACATATCTCATAACATATGGAATCCACGTGGCAAAAAAAAAAGGGGTTAACACATACTTGTCAAATTCTGACAAGATTAAATAACACAGAATTAAGTGAATTTAAATGATATTTTATCGGGTTCGGTTGATAAACGGATAGACCACAAAATTTATTTAATAAATAGGTCGTATTCTGGTGAGGTATATCAACCTATTTATTGCATGTTTAAATAAATTTAATATAATAATAAATTACTAATTATTCAAAAAAAATTTAGCTAGAATAATACATGTAATTATTAATTATTGTATTAAATATTTGTTGCCAAACTAATATATGTAGCAAGTAAACGGATAAAACGGGTGTCAAATTAAAAGAGGTATCGTCTTAATTCAATTTTATTTAAACTAATTTTTTATTAGATAGGTTAAACATGTTAGACGAGTTGTGTTGTATAATCTTCTTAAAAAATAAATTGTATTTAATTTGAAGATTTTCACCAATTTATTTAAACGAGTCGTGTGTGAGTTTATTAATTTTTTACACAGTCCTAATTAGACCTGATTTGCAACCATTTAATTCGGCACAGTTGACATCCGTTAGAGTACCTTTTGAAGTGATGGGCCGGGTCAACCCATGAACTGATTGGCCATCAGGATTTCGAACTAATCTATAAATGGGTTATTTATGAGCCATTAGTTTGGGTCACCCCGATTAAAGAATTATAATTCGTTTCAATTATTGAATGTAGCTATTCAATGGTCTCTAGTCTACCAAATTAAATTGCAACAACCACGCCATAAAGGTAGGCCCCAGTAGAAAGCTACAATATTCCACACGTGTCATCTTTTTATTGGCAGTATGACTATGATTCCTTCAGCTTCCTCGTGACACTTCCACTCGTTCCCCACTCTACCCCTACATTGTGTACATTATCACAGCCGGTCCCATTAGGAAGCCGTGGGTATGATCGGGTTTTGATGAATATAATGGCAATATCTGAAAACGCGGGGCGGGCCTTCCCTCTCTCTCTCTCTCTTCTAACTCAGGAAACACTTTTCTTCTTGTTCCTTCGCCTGGAGCTCCAAATGCTCTCTCTCTCTCTCTCAAACACACACACGCTTTCTCTGATGCTTCCACGTTCGAGTACTCGGTCTTCGAAACCCCACTGAATTTTCCCAGAATCTACCTTTGATTTCCTAGGGTTTTTGATATATAATATCGTACCTTCATTTTCTCTGTTGCTCAATATATAATTAGATCTCGCGCATATATACCTACCCTCTTTTTCTGTCGCTAAGTTTTGACTGCGGGAATAGATGGCTGTGTTGCCTTTGAGCGCTTTGCCGGTGGGTTACCGATTCCGTCCGACAGACGAAGAACTCATCGCTCACTACCTAAGTCTGAAGATCAACGGGTTTGAGAAAGAAGTCAGTGTTATCCGTGAGGTTGATGTTTGTAAATGGGAGCCTTGGGACTTACCCGGTAAATACTTGACATTTCTACCAAGATCCCTATGATTATTCACCAATTAGTCATGAATCGATACTTTTTATATGTATGTGCATTTTTGCTTGTATTTTGGTATGTTTATTGTAGATTTATGTAGGTTGAATTAAGAGTTGGATTACGATTCGTACTCAGTTAGTGATTCGATGGGCTAATCTTTGGCGTAGACTAAAGTCGAATTATATTTTTCTCATTTTTTGAACGCAGATATGTCGATAGTAGAGACGGTCGACAATGAGTGGTTCTTCTTCTGTCCCAAGGATCGGAAGTATCAGAACGGACAGAGATTGAACAGAGCAACGGTGGCCGGGTATTGGAAGGCAACGGGTAAAGACAGGTTTATCAAGACAGGTAAAGGATTGAAGATTGGCATGAAGAAGACTCTCGTCTTCTACGCTGGGCGTGCTCCCAAGGGGAAGAGGACTAATTGGGTAATGCACGAATACCGTGCCACAGATAAGGCACTCGATGGCACCCACCCCGGACAGGTTAAATCAACCTCTGAGCCCTCCCTTTTTTAAATTTTTTGGTTTAAGTATAACGTTGTATATGATTTTCCAATGGTGCTGATCCCAGAATTAATCTTGGTTTGTGGTTAGTAAACCTTTGTAATTTTGTGTTCTTAATTTGGGAAAATTTATTTGTGACTTTATATCCAAAATGAGAAATGTAATCGTAGAGTGTTGCTTCCGCAGCTTTTCATACAGTTGGTGTCTATGGACTGTTCTATATGCCTTCTATATTTGTGAGAGTATCGGCAATTTTTAACATTTTGATGCAGTTTGTCTCGTAGATTTAGGGACGAATGACAATTATGATTAACCCTCTAAAATTATCAAATCAATTATGATTAACCCTCTAAAATTATCAAATCAATTATGATTAACCTTCTAAAATTATCTACTTCTCTTATAGAATCTATACTGTTGAGTGGTCGAATTTATGTATTTGCATTGAAATACATCTGTACTAAGAAACCCATGAACCATCCTATTTGCTTATGGTTGTTTTCCTTGTAGCTGTTGGACTCTGGAGACTCTGCTCTCTTTCATGGTCATCCTTTTGAGGAGAAAAAATTAATAAAATCAAGGCTGGCTCTCTTTGTAACTATTGGTATTGCTTTGACGTTCAATGTTTGATAATCATTTTGAAATTTTTTTTTTCGGGGACAGAAGGTTCTATTTTGTAAATTTTCTATCACCTTCTTCCCTTTATCCCTTTGAACCATTTTTTTTCCTTTTCTAGTTATGCCAGGTCTCACAGTCCTAGTTTGTGAGAGATTGGGATTGATCCCACGATCTACACAAAGTAGTCTTGTGTCATAATATAATATTAGCATAAATTTTGTGTTTCCAATCTCAAACTACTAGAAGATACAGCTTTCTAGTTGTGATAAGGAGCTTTCTCCCATAGGGTTGGAATCTGGCCGGCCATTAGTCAACTAGCCAATCATTTTGTTTGTAGAAGTAATGATCCACCGGTTAAGAATGAGTCCGTCTTAATGGGTGTTTAATTGCCTACCTATCAAGCTAGTATTAATGGGTTTTTAAACAAATTGTGATGAAAAATATATTATTACTTTAACTATATTACTAAAGCTTTAAATTCTTTGAATTTTGGTGAACATAAGGGCCGGTCGAATCGGCCAAGAAGGAAAGCCAATGGTCTAGCCTGTCGGCAAATGTATCTGCTGTACCTATGTGTGCTACTACACTTACAATTGATTACTGACTAAAAAAAGAATTATAATTTGTTTCAATAACTGTAGCTATGTGTGGTACTACACTTACAATGGTGCGATTGAATGGTTTCTTTCTAGCCTACCAAATTAAATTGCAACAATCGCGACTTAAATTTAGGGCCCAGCAGGAAAGCTTCTAAAATTATCTATGTAGTTTGTCTTGTGGAGTCTATACTGTTGTGTGGTCTAATTTATATATTTTCATTGAAAATCATCTGTACCATGCGATGAATCATCCTATTGGCTTGTGATTGTTTCCCTTGTCGATCTTGGACTTTGGAGACTCTGCTTTCTTTCATGGTCATCTTTTTGAGGAGACTAAAATGATAAATAAACAACGTCGGTTCTCTCCGTAACTATTGGTAGTGCATTAGTTTTCGATAATGATTTTGGTGTTTTATTTTCCTCCTGCAGGGTGCCTTTGTTCTTTGTCGTCTGTTTAAGAAGCCTGATGAGAATGTTGAAGATGAAGTTGAGCAAAATATTTCTTCTCCTTCAGAAGTTAAATCTCCTGCTGAAGGTACTCACTCAGAGCCAGTTACCCCAGTGATGGGTAGACAAGCTGGATTGTATTCTCCGAGTACTGAAAGTGGGCATGCTGAAACTGAGAGTTCAACACTTCATGCTCCTTTACCTATTGACCAGGACAGCAGTAGCCTTGTTGCTGATGATACAGAAGATAAATTGTTAGACATAGAATCTCTCCTGGTGAGGAGTTGAACTAACTTGTAGTTTATATTAGATTGAACTATGTTTTTGTGTTAATTGGGAGCCCAATAAAGTACTTATAATTCTTTCCTCTTTCATAATTTAGCCGGACCTCGAGCTGGAAAATTTTTTGGGAGATTTTTGTGACCCTATGCCAGAGCCACTCTTTTCTCCGTTGCACTCGCAGATGCAGGTGGAGCTTGGATCTTCCTACTTATTTGGTCCTCTTAACGGTGACATCGGTAACAACCACAACTGGATGCAGTTTCAACCAGATACAAATGCACTAGATATCAGTGAGTTCTTGAACAAGGTCTTAGTTGACTCAGATGAGCATTCCTGTGAAGATTCTGGCAGTAATAAGATTTCAGGTGTTGAAAGTGAAACCAAATGCATTAATACTATAGAGGGTGTTGCCATTAAGGACAGTGGATCATGTAGTGACTCTGATGCAGAAGTGGTCCAAGGACAGGTAATGGAAGCTTCTGAGCATCTTGTAGTTTTCGTTTGCAAGGTTACTGCCACACTTGATGTGTATCAATGAGCAGCTTGAATTTCTATTGTTTCCAACATATTTTTAGAAATACTGTTCTAAGAGGATTAACACTATGTTGCTTTCATGTTCTACAGCTTGAGCCAGTCTTTTGTGTTGGTGAGTTGCATGAGGAGAATGTTAATCGTGGGGCCAGGGGAAACTTTGGTTTTCTGCAAAACAATTACAACTCTGTGCTGGATGCTTTCTCTGTAGTTTCTGCTGGCGATCCTATCTACATGGTCAACAATGAAGAACCAAGCAATCAGAGCAATGCAGTCGGCAGTGATGATACTTTCGGAACAGGCATTAAAAGGAGGACTCGGCAGCCCCAAAATCAATTACGTGCCCAAAACTTTGAAACTCAGGGAACTGCTATGAGACGAATTCGTTTGCTGGTGGAACCCCAAGTTGGACCCGTTCAATGTAGTCTGCCTAGAGCTATGTGCTCTAGTGAAGAAAATCATGAAACAAAACCACCAGGGGCTGAGGTGAGAATTTTTCCTGGTGAAGTTTGCTGACTTTCATATTGCTTATTCTTTGGTTCTGACATCCATGAAATTGGCATGTGCAGGATGAAAAAGCTACCAAGAAGCGTACTACGACAGATGAGACGCAAGATATATTCACTCCTGAATCGAGCAAAGATGGTACAGAACTTGCTCAGGATTTGAGTACGACTGTGGATTCAAAAGAAGATTTTCCTATAGGTTGCCAGAAAAAGGTCCTCTCGGTGTCCTTGAAGGTTGCGGCATTGCGTTCAATTTTACCATCCGTGCATATGCCTTGGGTACTTCTAGTTGTAGGTGTGTTTATTGTCTTCACTGGCACATGGATGTGCTTTTAGAGTTTGAAGCTGTTCAGAGGAAGGTAGTTCTTTTTTTTGTTGTTGTTGTGTATAAGTGAGAACCGTGATTAATGCCGTTATTGGTGATTAGGCTTACACGGGGTAGCTGACTTTGGTTTGTTGATGTTTATATGTATGTATATATATGCCATTTTGTAACGGGAATTAGGTTGAGCTGTTGGACTCTCGATTATGGAATGTACTACAGCACTTCCCTGATATGTGTTTTAGGATAACATGGGAGCCTTTTTTTGTGAAACTATGAATTTTGTTCTTTGTGCTAACATAGAAAAGGTTTAGGTCGTGATTCTTGTGTCTTAAAGTTCTTCCCTTTTGTGGTAAATTGCAAACCTAATGTGATTCTTATAATCTAAAGTAGCCTTTAAATGAAAAATATACAGGGGGAGGTTTTTGAATGCTAATTAAACTTTTTTTTTGGAATTGAAATGTTAATTAAACTACGTGAAATTGAAGATCATGGTTTGATTTCCTTTCCCTTTCCTAGCGTAAACAATCCTTTTGAGAGAAAAAAAAATGTTTAATTCGAACGTGAACAGAGTACTCTGAAGCTAAACCTGACTGCCAAATGTTTAATTTAATGTAAAGTAGACATTTCAACTAACACTGGTTGGAAGGAAGCAAATCCATTCTTTGGTCGGATTGGGTAGCCAAACTGTTGATGAATCGGGTCTGGGTCAAGGTCAAACATACCATGTGCAACAGCTGCACTGTACAAATTTAACATTTTCATTTTTTTTTTTTGGAGAGAATTACAAGACTCCTAATATCTTAATTTTTGTCGCTTAATTATTTAAAATTTTTGATATTTAAAATATGTACGTGCATAACAATTAAACCCTTGCAGTTAATCTATTCATTACTAAATTACACTTAGATCATTTAAATTTTTTATATGTGTAATATTCATATTCATCAAATTTAAAATATTATACTTAAATTAAAAATAGTGCAACCAAAAATACAATATCAAATATTTTAAAATATTCAACTAAAATTCATGTTGTATTATTTCAAAAACCCAACGGCTCGATTCCCGCCTTCTTTCCCAAAATCTCTCCCCAAATCTCCTTAACCCGAACCTCCCCATTCGTCTCTCTCTCCCATGTTTCCTCTCTCTCTTTGCCCGGCGGAAGCCATGCACAACCACACCCTAATCGCCCCAATTCTCTCCCTCTCTGTCCAGCCACACCCTACCGGCCGCTTCACGAAATCAACCACAAACACTGATCGGCGTACGACCCTCACCCACCCACCACCTACACCGCCGAAGTGGGTCTCCATTAGCCATTAGTTTTGGTTTGATGTGAATTTTGGGAATTCGGTTTGACAGAGTGGTTTGATGTAAATGTTGTGCATTCGGTTCGACACAGTGTCTCAGAGTTCAATGAGCTTGATAGGATTTTTTGGATGAATACAGTTTGCGCCTGGGGTGATACTGCTGTAACCGGAAGGTAATTGGTTTGGGCCAACACATTCTTTCCAATTTCATCTATTGGTCTCTATTCAACGCCCTATATATATATTTTTTTCCTCTTTTTTTTTCTTTTTATGTTTTTGGGATTTATGCTGCTGTTGTTTTTTATTGGTTCTTTATCTCACTTATATCATTCCAAATTGTATTCTCACTGTGGTTATAATTGCCAGCGGGGTGTGAGTTTGTTTTTTATTGCAAAATATTGATAGATTTCAGCGGGGTGCCTATTCTCAACAATATGTATAAAAAAGACTTACTTTCTGTTATTGTTTATGGGGTGTGGCTAGTTCTGTTTATAGAAGTAATTGTGTGAACATTTATTATTTTAGGTAGATTATAATAATGGAAGAAAATGATTTATTTTTTATCATGAATTTTATTTTTATTGAAATGTGTTGTCCTGCTTTGTAAATTGTGATGATAATTTGCATTTTGTTACTTGAAAATTCAAAATCTTAGTTCGAAAATTCGTTGTTTCTACTTGATAATTCAAAGTCTTAGTTTGAATGTTTGTTACTTGGCACCACGTGAATCTATTTGATAGTTAAGAGTTTGTACCACGTAGAAGATACTATAATAGAATTTAGAATTCAAATAGGGTTTAGGTCTTAGGGCTTTAGGGCTTTGGCTTAAGGTTTAGGGGCTTTGGCTTAACTTGATCCCCTCAGCTGGCATGTTTGAACTTACCAAAGACTGCTGCATAAGATGAATTCTATGATGGCAGGTTTTATATGGTCCAAT
>CM042201.1:21587331-21610546 GCA_023539305.1 Ilex asprella | reverse complement strand
TAGGCAGACTACATTGAACGGGTCCAACTTGAGGTTCCACCTGCAAAAAAATTCGTCTCATAGCAGTTCCTTGAGTTTCAAAGTTTTGGGCACGTAATTGATCTTGGGGTTGCCGAGTCCTCCTTTTAATGCCCGTTCCAAAAGTATCATCACTGCCAACTGCATTGCTCTGATTGCTTGGTTATTCAATGTTGAACAAACTGTAGATATGATCGCCAGCAGAAACTACAGAGAAATCATCCTGCACAGAATTGTAATTGTTTTGCAGAAAACCAAAGTTTCCCTTGTGATCATTGCTGCATATATCAGGAGTTGTGTCTATCTGTAAAAGAGCCCCACGATCAACATTCTCCTCAAGCAACTCACCAACGCAAAAGCCTGGCTCAAGCTGCAGAACACAAAAACAACATAGTGTTAATTCTCTTAGAACAGCACTTCTACAAATATGTTGGAAACAACAGAAATTTGAGCTGCACATTGACACACATCAAGTGTGGCAGTAACCTTGCAAAAGAAAACTACAAGATGCTCAGAAGCTTCCATTACCTATCCTTGGACCACTTCTACATCAGAGTCGCTACATGATCCACTGTCCTTAATGGCAACACCCTCTATAGTACAAATGCACTTATTTTCACTTTCAACGACTTAAATCTTATTACTGCCAGAATCTTCACAGGAATGCTCATCTGAGCCAACTGGGACCATGTCCAGGAACTCATTGATATCTAATGCATTTGTATCCAGTTGAAACTGCATCCAGTTGTGGTTGTTACCGATGTCACCGTTAAGAGGACCAAATAAGTAGGAAGATCCAAGCTCCACCTGCATCTGCGAGTGCAACGGAGAAATGAGTGGCTCTGGCATAGGGTCACAAAGATCTCCCAAAAATTATTCCAGCTCGGGGTCCGGCTAAATTATGAAAGAAGAAAGAATTATAAGTACTTTATTGGGCTCCCAATTAACACAAAAACATAGTTTAATCTAATATAAACTAGAAGTTAGTTCAACTCCACACCAAGAGGGATTGTACGCCAAGCAATTTATCTTTTGTATCATTAACAACAAGGCTACTGCTGTCCTGGTCAATAGGTAAAGGAGCATAAAGTGTTGGACTCTCAGTTTCAGCATGCCCACTTTCTGTACATGGAGAATACAATCCAGCTTGTCTACTCATCACTGGAGTAACTGGCTCTGAGTGAGTACCTTCAGCGGGGGATTTAATTACTGAAGGAGAAGGAATATTTTGCTCAACTTCGTCTTCAACATTCTCATCTTGCTTTTCATCATGCTTCTTAAATAGACGACAAAGAACAAAGGCACCCGCAGGAGGAAAATAAAACACCAAAATCATTATTGAAAACTAATGCGCTACCAATAGTTACGGAGAGAACCAGCATTTATTCATCATTTTAGTCTCCTCAAAAAGATGACCATGAAAGAAAGCAGTGTCTCCAAAGTCCAAGATTGACAAAGGAAACAACCATAAGCCAATAGGATGGTTCATCGCATGGTACAGATGATTTTCAATGAAAATATATAAATTGGGCCACACAACAGTATAGACTCCACAAGACAAACTACATAGATAATTTTAGAAGCTTTCCAGCTGGGACCTACATTTAAGTTGCGCTTGTTGCAATTTAATTTGGTAGACAAGAAAGAAACCATTCAATTGCACCATTGAGGCACCATTGTAAGTGTAGTACCACACGTAGCCAACATCCATTCCACAAACAACTGAAATGAAAAAACATTAGATTAGTTATGTACAGAAAAAAATGAAAGTGCTAAGGAGAACAATGAACAATAATGGAAAAAAAATAGTAATGTACAGAGAAAATGAAAGTTTGCAAACTCATCTCCACCCAGTTCAAAAACAACTGAAAGAAAAGCACATTAAATTAGTTATGTACAGAGAAAATGAAAGTTTTAATGACAACAAAGAACAATAAGGGAAAAAATAGAAAAAGAAAAGACGAGGACGAGGAGCAAAAGAAGCCAAGGAACAATAACCCTAAACCCAAAGCCCCTAACCCTAATGCCCTAAGCACTAAACCCTATTTGAATTCTAAATTCTATTAGTATCTTCTACATGCTACAAACTTTTAATTTTCCTCCATACTTTAACCTTTTGCTCCCTCTCCAAGAAGTTAAATTTTGTTGCCAACATTTAACAACTTTAATAGAAAAATAATAGAAAAAGAAATAAAATATAATTTATCTAATTGAAGAGCAAACAAAAAAACATATATGTAAACAAATGCTATGCAATTACTAATAGTGTAAACCAGGAAAACAACGAAAAATGAAAAACAACCTATGGGTTAATGAGAGTGTTGGGGATGAAAATAATACAATAATGATCGTAACAAGTAAAAAACACAAAAAGAAATAAAAATAGTTATTAGTAAAAAATATTTTGCATGTAAAACAAAGCTAAAGGAACTAGGATAAAAATATATACTTATTTTTTCACTCCTAAACCCGTTTTGCAAACTCATCTCTACCTCGATCAACTCTTCCTATTCTTTCATAAGCGAGCATCAATTCCACAAACAACTGAAATGAAAGCACATAAGATAAGTCATGTACAGAAAAAATGAAAATCTTAAGGACAATAATGAACAATAACGGAAAAAAATTAGGAGAAAAAGGAAGAGGAGGAAGAGCAAAAGAATAATAAACCCTAAACCCCTAAACCTTAAGTCAAAGCCCTAAGACCTAAACCCTATTTGAATTCTAAATTCTATTATAGTATCTTCTACATGCTACAAACTCCTAATATTTCTCCATACTTTAACCTTTTGCTCCCTCACCAAGTAGTTGAATTTTGTTGACAACATTTAACAACTTTAATAAAAAGATAACAAAAAAAGAAACAAAACATAACTTATAAATTCAAGAGTAAACAAAACACATATAAGTAAAGAAATGCTATGCAATTATTAGTTGTGTAAATCACAAAAATAATAACGAAAAATGCAAAGGAAATTGTGGGTTAATGAGAGTGTTGGGCAAGGAAATAATACAAAAATGATCAAAACAAGTAAGAAACACAAAAAGAAATAAAATAGTTATTTGAAAAACACATCTTGCATGTAAAACAAAGCCAAAGGAACTTGGACAAAAAGATATACTTATCTTTTCACTCCTAAACCCGCTTTGCAAACTCATCTCTACCTCGATCAACTCTTCTTATTCCTTCATAAGCGAGCATCAATTCCACAAACAACTGAAATGAAAGCACATAAGACAACAAAGAACAATAACGGAAAAAAATTAGGAGAAGAGACGAGGGCGAAGAGCAAAAGAAGAATAAAGATAATACTAAACCCTAAACCCTAAGCCCTAAGCCCTAAGCCCTAAGCCCTAAGCCCTACGACCTAAGACCCACTTGAATTCTAAATTCTATTATAGTATCTTCTACGTGTTACAAACTCCTAATTTTTTTCCATACTTTAACCTTTTGCTTCCTCACCCAGAAGTTGAATTTTGTTGCCAACATTTAACCACTTTAAAAAAAAGATAACAAAAAAAGAAATAAAACATAACTTATAAATTCAAGAGCAAACAAAACAGATATAAGTAAAGAAATGCTATGCAATTATTAGTTGTGTAAATCACGAAAACAATAACGAAAAGTGAATGGGCAAAGAAATAATACAAAAACGATCATAACAAGTAAGAAACGCAAAAAGAAATAAAAATAGCTATTTGTAAAACACATCTTGCATGTAAAACAAAGCCAAAGGAACTGGGACAAAAACATATACTTATCTTTTCACTCTTAAACTCGTTTTGCAAACTCATCTCTACCTCGATCAACTCGTCCTATTCCTTCATAAGCGAGCATCAATTCCACAAATAACTAAAATGAAAGCATAGAAGATAAATCATGTACAGAGAAAATAAAAATCTTAAGGACAACAGAGAAAAATAACGAAAAAAAATTAGTAGAAGAAGGACGAGGAGGAAGAGCAAAAGAAGTAAAAGAATAATAAACCCTAAGCCCCTAAACCTAAAGCCAAAGCCCTAACCCCTAAAGCTCTAAGCCCTAAGACCTAAACCCTATTTGAATTCTAAATTCTATTATAGTATCTTTTACGTGCTATAAACTCCTAATTTTTCTCCATACTTTAACCTATTGCTCCCTCTTCAAGTAATTGAATTTTGTTGCCAACATTTAACAACTTTAATAAAAAGATAACAAAAAAAGAAATAAAACATAACTTATATATTCAAGAGAAAACAAAACACATAAAAGTAAAAAAATGCTATGCAATTATTAGTTGTGTAAATCACGAAAACAATAACGAAAAAAGAAAAGGAAATTGTGGGTTAATGAGAGTGTTGGACAAGGAAATAAAACAAAAATGATCAGAACAAATAAGAAACACAAAAAGAAATAAAAATAGTTATTTGTAAAACACATCTTGCATGTAAAACAATGTCAAAGGAACTGGGACAAAAAGATATACTTATCTTTTTACTCATAAACTCGCGTTGCAAACTTATCTCTACCTCGATCAACTCTTCATATTCTTTCATAAGCGAGCATCAATTTCACAAATAACTGAAATGAAAGTACAGAAGATAAGTCATGTCCAGAGAAAATAAAAATCTTAAGAACAACAAACAACAATAACGGAAAAAAATTAGGAGAAGAAGGACGAGAAAAAAGAGCAAAAGAATAATAAACCCTAAACCCCTAAACCTTAAGCCAAAGCCCTAAGCCCTAAACCCTAAGCCCTAAACGCCTAATCCCTATTTGAATTCTTAATTCTATTATAATATCTTCTTCGTGCTATAAACTCCTAATTTTTCTCCATACTTTAACTTTTTGCTCCCTCACCAAGTAATTGAATTTTTGTAGCCAACGTTTAACAACTTTAATAAAAAGATAACAAAAAAAGAAATACAACATAACTTATAAATTCAAGAGCAAAATAAACACATATAAGTAAAGAAATGCTATGCAATTATTAGTTGTGTAAATCACGAAAACAATAACGAAAAATGCGAAGGAAATTGTGGGTTAATGACAGTGTTGGGCAAGGAAATAATACAAAAATGATCAGAACAAGTAAGAAACATAAAAAGAAATAAAAATAGTTATTTGTAAAACACATCTTGCATGTAAAACAAAGCTAAAGGAACTGGGACAAAAAGATATACTTATCTTTTCACTCCTAAACTCGCTTTGCAAACTCATCGCTACTTTGACCAACTCTTCCTATTCCTTCATACGCGAGCATCAATTATACAAACAACTGAAATAAAAGCACATAAGATAAGTCATGTTGAGAGAAAATGAAAATCTTAAGGACAACAATGAACAATAACGGAAAAAAATTAGGAGAAGAAGGACGAGGAGTAAGAGCAAAAGAAGCAAAAGAATAATAACCCCAAACCCCTACACCCCTAAAGCTTAAGCCAAAGCCCTAAGCCCTAAGCTCTAAGACCTAAACCCTATTTGAATTCTAAATTCTATTATAATATCTTCTACGTGTTACAAACTCCTAATTTTTCTTCATACTTTAAGCTTTTGCTCCCTCACCAAGTAGTTGAATTTTGTTGACAACATTTAACAACTTTAATAAAAAGATAACAAAAAAAGAAATAAAACACAACTTATAAATTCAAGAACAAACAAAACACATATAAGTAACGAAATGCTATGCAATTATTAGTTGTGTAAATCACGAAAACAATAACGAAAAATAAAAAGGAAATTGTGGGTTAATGAGAGTGTTAAGCAAGGAAATAATACAAAAATGATCAAAACAAGAAACACAAAAAGAAATAAAAATAGTTATTTGTAAAACACATCATGCATGTAAAACAATGTCAAATGACTAGGACAAAAAGATATACTTATCTTTTCACTCCTAAACTTGTTTTGCAAGCTCATGTCTACCTCGATCAACTCTTCCTATTCCTTCATAAGTGAGCATCAATTCCACAAACAACTGAAATAAAAGCACATAAGATAAGTCGTGTAAAGAGAAAATGAAAATCTTAAGGACAGCAATGAATAATAACCAAAAAAAATTAGGAGAAGAATGATGAGGAGAAAGAGCAAAAGAAGCAAAATAATAATAAACCCTAAACCCCTAAACCTTAAGCCAAAGTCCTAAACCCTAAGTCCTAAACCCTAAGCCCTAAACCCTATTAGAATTCTAAATTCTATTATAGTATCTTCTACATGCTACAAACTCCTAATTTTTCTCCATAATTTAACTTTTTGCTCCCACACCAAGTAGTTGAATTATGTTGCCAACATTTAACAACTTTAATAAAAAGATAACAAAAAAAGAAATAAAATATAACTTATAAATACAAGAGCAAACAAAACACATATAAGTAAAGAAATGCTATGCAATTATTAGTTGTGTAAATCACGAAAACAATAACAAAAAATAAAAAGGAAATTGTGGTTAATGAGAGTGTTAGGGAAGGAAATAATACAAAAATGATCAAAACAAGTAAAAAATACAAAAAGAAATAAAAATAGTTATTTGCAAAACACATCTTTCATGTAAAACAAAGCCAAAGGAACTAGAACAAAAAGATATACTTATCTTTTCACTCCTAAACTCTCTTTGCAAACTCATCTCTACCTCGATCAACTCTCCCAATTCCTTCATAAGCCAGTATCAATTCCACAAACAACTGAAATGAAAGCACATAAGATTAGTCATTTGCAGAGAAAATGAAAATCTTAAGGACAACAAAGAACAAGAACCGAAAAAAAATACGAGAAGAAGGAAAAGGAGAAAGAGCAAAAGAAGCAAAAAAAAAAACAATAAACCCTAAGCCCCTAAACCTTAACCAAAGCCCTAAAACCCTAAGCCCTATGCCCTATTTGAATTCTAAATTCTATTATAGTATCTTCTACGTGGTACAAACTCCTAATTGTTTCCCATACTTTAACCATTTTGGTCCCTCTCCAAGTAGTTAAATTTTGTTGCCAACATTTAACAAATTTAATAGATAGATAACAAAAAAAAAATAAAACATAATTTATCCAATTTAAGAACAAACAAAACACATATAAGTAAAAAAATGTTATACAATTATTAGTTGTGTAAATCATGAATACAACAATGAAAAACGAAAAGAAAATCGTGGGTTAATGAGAGTATTGGGGATGAAAAAAATACAAGAATGATCATAACAAGTAAGAAACACAAAAAAAATTAGAAATAGTTATTTGTAAAACACGTCTTGCATGTAAAACAAAGACAAAGGAATTGGGACAAAAAAATATACTTATCTTTTCACTCCTAAACTCGATTTGTAAACTCATCTCTACCTCAATCAACTCTCCCAATTCCTTCATAAGCCAGCAACAATTCCACAAACAACTGAAATGAAAGCACATTACATTAGTCATGTACAAAGAAAATGAAAATCTTAAGGACAACAAAGAACAATAAGGGAAAAAAAATAGGAGAAGAAGGACGAGGAGGAAAAGCAAAAGAATAATAAACCCTAAACCCTAAGCCCCTAAACCTTTTTTTTTTAACAAAAAAAGAATATTTATTGAATGCGTCTCAAAAAGATTACAAGAATCAAAAAACAGTAAACTGTTTTAACAGAAAAAACAGAATAACTGTTTCAGCAAAAAAACTGTTTTCTGATTCCCTAACAGAAAATCTGTTACAGAATTCTGTTACAAAACCAGACAAAAACTGTTATGCTATCCAACTACTAAGCCATCCTCAGCTTCCAAAGTAGCACAGCATCAACAGATTGCATAAAAAACCCTGCACTGACTGCAGCAGACAGCAATCCCCCCTCAATCTGCAAACACAAACTGCAGCAGCATCACAGCTTCACAACATCACAGCTTCAGGCCAATGTCATCAATATCAGACGAACAGCAGAAGGAATCTACTCTAATACAGTCACTACTCCAGTCTACATAAACATACCCAGCTCAGCTCAACACCAATCCTTATAAATCAACCATGATCATCATATACCAGCACATTTTTTGCTCTCAACACAGGAAGACACCTCTGATCCTGAACAATTCTATTAATCACAGCAACAGGCACCTGACTGATCTCAAAAAATTCTGAAGAGAAATTATTCTGCACTGCAAGATTTGCCAAAGCATCAGCAACAAAATTGCCTTCCCTATATACATGCACCAACTGAAATTTCATCCTACTCAGCAGCTGCTTAATTTGGGTCAAAATGTCCAAAAACATCCAGGCACATTTCACCCTACCTTTCACAATATTCACTACAATCACAGAATCTGATTCAATCTCAATATCACAAGCAGCCAATCCATGTCTGTCAATCAATGTCAACCATCCAACAATGCATTGAATTCAGCACTCATATTGGAGCAAATACCTTAGTAAGAAGAGGTAGCCAAGAAAGAGTGAGGAGAAAGAGGAGGATAAGGAGAAAGAGGGAGGAGGAAAAACACGAGAAAAACATGGGAAGAAGAGAAGAGTAGTCACTCGAAAGATTAAAATTTATGGCGGCTCTGAAGAACATCGGTGAATTGCGAGAAATAGGAACTAAAGCAAAATCAGAGAAGGAAATGGGGAAGGAAGAGAAGAAAAAGGAGAAGGAATAAAAGGAAAAAGAAGAGGAGGAAAAGCAGAGGAAGAAGGAGAAGAAAAGCCACTCAAAAGATCGAGGGAGGAGGAGAAGAAGGGAAAGAGAAGGAGGAGAAGAATAAAAAAAGAAGAGCAGAAGAAGGAGAAGGAGAAGAAACAGAAGGAACGAGAGGCAGAAAGAGGAGGAAATAAACCAAATAATAAGAAAGAGTAGAAGAAAAGGGAGGAGTAGGAGGACGAAGAAGAAGAAGAAGGAAGGAGCAGAATGAGCAGGAGAAAGGAAATGGATGGAGGGGGAGGAGGAATAAGAAGAAGAAGGAGGAGGAGGAGAAGGAAAAAGAGAAGGAAAGAGAGGGAGAATGAGGAAGAGGATGAGGAGGAAACACCACAAATAAAAAGAAAGAGTAAAAGAAAAAAGAGTAGGACGTGGGAGAAGGAGCAAGAGAAGAAGAGGATTGGCATCGCACTAATATATTCATACACACGTCTCTTGCCAAGGAAGGTTATGCACTCTTATCATTGATGGGATCACTAGCCTCAATGTGGCATCACAAGAGCTTGTTGACAAGCTTGGATTAAAGATGGAGAAGCATCCTCATCCTTATCGTGTAGCATGGGTGAACGACACATCAATCCCAATAACTTTTCTTTGTTGGGTTAATTTCTTAATTAGTAAAGATTTTGAAGAGAATGTGGTTTGTTCCTCATGAAAGTTGGCCATATTACCTGCTTACTGTACCAATCCTACAGAGCACATTGAGCTTAGGAGGAAGGTTAAAGAGTTGTTGGCTAAAGGCTTCATTAAACAGAGCTTAAGTCCTTGTGGAGTGCCTGCTTGTCTAACTCCTAAGAAGGATGGGTCATGGCATATATATGTAGACCAAGGTTTATAAAATCGAGATCTTACCTCGGATATTGAGGATCGTAAGATCCTACAAAATGAGTAAAAATTAATACTACTAATATATGTATAATTGAGGTTAACATAATTATTCAATATCAAACATGATATACAATAATTGCACAATATTATTATCATGTAACCTGGATAACATGAATAATATAATGTAAATAACACAAATTGAACATGATTATTAAGAAAAATATAGCGTCAACAGCCTTAATACTTTCACATGATACTAAGTCACTGAAAGAGCAGTAACAAAGCATCTTGGAATTAAATAAACATAAAAAGCTTTAATAGACGAGAACAAGTGGAAAAAAGAAAAAATAGAGGGTAGTATCTTAAGGATTTTAGGAATCCTCAGTCTTGTCGGATAGAATCTTTATTTCTATATAAACAAGTCTTTGTAGAGACAATAGAAGCAAGTTGATGAACAAAATTTCTCTGCAGATTTAGCAAACTTTTAATGGTGAAATTCAAAGTTCTTCTAGGTGACACTCTTTGAAAGCTCGTAGATTCTAAGATTTTTCCTCCCTTTTTTTGATTTATTTTTAATTCAGCACTTCTGTGGACAAGGGCTCAATGCTCTCGTTGCATGAGATAAGGATTCAACATTCATTAGCTTCAACACTAAAATTCAGTCTGAACGAGAGAACAAGAACAACTTATTTCTAATGGATATCATTGGGTTCAACTAGAAAATATCATCCCATTTCTCAAATATAGCAGTCCTGACAAAATAGCTAGAAAATATCTCATACCACACTGAATTTGTTTAAACATATACTATACTAGAGGTGCCCTCATGATGCATGGGATTAAAACTCCTATCTAGTTTTAGTATTTCCACGACTCCCCCACCCCCTCATCCTCCATACCCTCACCCTAGAGGGTCACAAACAAATTGGACTTTCTCCCACATAGCTAAGAGTTTTTTTCCAACCAGTAATAACAGATCTATTCTGGATTTTGAGCATCTAAAATAGCTATATTTATTCCTTTTTCTGGATTTTAGTTCCCTTCAACCGAAAAAAAAAATCTCAAATATTGCTTTCATAACTTTTAGTTTGTTTCCGTTAAACGCAACGCAATCTAAGTGGCATTGATTCTACATAAGCCAAGCAGTCGAAATTTGTGAATTGTGCTACTAAAAGATTACTACCAGTGCAGATTGAAAACGGAAAACCTAGATGAAGAACCCTGAAAGAATCATATACCTTTTCCCATTGCAGTATGTTCTATCCAGTCTGATGGGGCCTTTACAATGGTGCAAGGTTGAGCCATTGTTGCCTGAAATTCGACAAGATGCAGATGTTATCAAGCATTCTGTGCATTCAGCATAGAAATGAAATTGCAAAGGAGAAAAGAAAACTTTCCATAATATGGAAAAAGATGCAAAGAATTATATGCAGACAACTCTTACTGGAATGCTGGCAGGGGTAACTGAGCTTTGTTGACCACTTTGCTGTACAGGTGTAACAGAGTTGATGCTCTGGCTCCCAGTTGACACCCAAGGCTGCACCCCAGCAGGAATGAGCACTTTTGTCTGGGATATAGACTGGTACTGAGTTGTGGTATCTGTATTCACTTGTAGTTGGCCACTGGATGACAGGGATAACTGAACAGATGAATTTAGTAAAGTTAAGGGCTGAAGACATTGTCAGATGGTTAAAGCAGTCAACCAACAACGTGCTTAAAAATATTACGTTACATGATGAAGAGAGAGCCATTCTTGGGCTGTCTAAACCAGGCATATAGTTATTTGGAAACTGAGAATTTTGTGGAGGCCGTGGATAGGTATTTGGAATTCAACCATTTTGCTGAGGTGTTGTGGATAGTAATTTCGAATCTGAGCATTTTGATCAGGTTCTGATGGAACAGGCATAACAGGCCTCTTTTCCTGAACTTCTGCCACTGGAATTGGATGTGGCGCCTGTGGCGGAGGCAGAACATGTCCTGCCTGACAGGGCCATGGAGGTTGCTGCAGCACCAGTTGAGAAAATTGGAGTTGTCAAGTGTGAAAAGGCATTCCAACATTTGCCCACCCAACCATCTGAAAGTGTTGAGAAACCACTGGAATATATGGCCGTGCCTGCTGTGCTGGAACAGCAGGTGTTCCAGCAGGACGGAACTGCAGCAACATTTAGTCTTATAAACAATAATGGGTTCCGATTAACATAAGATAATGCATGCAGATCTCAAACAATTTAGGAAGAATAAATATCCTCACTTAGAGCATCAGTTCACAAAAGGATTCTGCACATTTTGTTTTAGTTAGAGCTCACTTGAACATAATAAGATAATGCATCAGTTCATAAATGGATTATGCACGTTTTGTTTAAGTTAGAGCTCACTTGAACTCTCAAAGTCCATTCAACTGAAGCTGTAATGGGACTTTGAAATATCAAAAGGCTGAGGACAACTCAAGAGATACTTCAGGCATGAGCACAGAGATACGTATGCAAACTATTAGGACATGTAGAAAGACCCACTGAACCTGAGAGAAAAGTTCTCAATAAGTCATTCTCGAATTAATTTAACTTATTAGTCATGTTTATGTTTTGGAGACATAGAAGTAACCCAAATTTGAGACTTGGCAAGTTTAGTTACACTGTAACGTGCAACGAAGTCTTCAAAATTTACCCCCAAAGCACTAGCCCCCACCAGTTAAAACAGGAATAGGTAGATAAATTAAGAAATGCAGCAATACCTGAAAAAGATAATCATTCTAAAACCAAATGCAGAATGCTCCTAAAACCTTTCACTCCTCGTGGGAAACAATACAGATTTGCTTATGCAAGGTAACGGCACTAAGAAATGGATGCCAATAAATGATACAAAAGAAGAGTAAGAAGATTGAGTTTGATGCTACCATTATTTGTCACTACTTTTAGGTACCTTGATAGAACATCAAATAAAAGATTATGAACTAAAATTTTAGGCCATTCCAAAGAAAATTAATAACATTAGAAGTGGTTAAATTCAGGAAACAAAATGAACACAAATTACAGAGATTAGAGATTGAAGTAATCCCTGCTTTACACCAATCTTCATATAATTTTGCTGGTAGAATGCAAAACAAATGATTCAACATAAATGTCATATACTCTTAAAAAATCATAATATCTTACTATATCATGAAGGAAAAAGGATCGTGAGCACACCTCTTTCCATAGAAGATATTGATTAGCTGGCAGATATTTAACTCGGCTAAGCAATCCAACCAACTCGTTCACCGCAATATTTGTATGTTGATGAGATATGCTTTTGAATGCTTAACATCCACAACCACATCAGGCAGTTGATCCCAAATTATACCATGGTCAAAGCAATCTAACTGGGTACTAAATTTTTCAATACACCGATCAAATACACAACAAAGTTCTCTTTTAGATAATTTACACCACAACAATTTCATACTAACTTTCCCGGAAGAGAGAACAAGAGTTATTATCCATGCATCTAAGACATATATTATAGTCAACGAATTTAAACAAGAACGCATGTTCAAGAACTACTAACAAACAAGTTAGGATGACTTATGAAAAGTGTTTTTAGGACTTACTAGTTTTCTCAAAAGTACTTTAAATAAAAAAAGTAGTATTTGTTATCCCTATTAAAATTACTTGTAGATAATTCAAAAGTAATTTCACCTCACCTCTTAAATAAGCCAATAAGTAGAAGTGAAAAAAAAAAGACTTTTTACTTCTCTAAAATCACTTCTATGTTAAAGTATCTGTTCAATGCTCATTCCAAGGAAGTAATATAGGAATGTGTTTCCGTATGCATGTGCATCATAATTTGATTATGCAAAAGATGAAACCAGAATCCAATAGAATGTGTCTAATTGCTACTCTAGAACCAAAACATGACTTCCCTAAAATGAACTATTGGGTTACGAGCCGACATTTTACCAGAGATTTCTAATCTACTCTTGCATGATTCCTGTTGAAGCATATACTACGGGCTGGGTGCGGGGCGGACGATTTTAAAACAGACTCCCCATTCATCAAATAGAGAAGATCACTAAGATTGTAAGAGTACGTGGGGCTTTCTATTTGATTGTATTGAAAGGCCCAATGAATTGGGATTTCCCTATTGGTCCAAGTCATTTCGGGGCAAGCGGATCATTTATGATGAAGAAGAAGAGCTTCAAGAGAATGATTCGGAGTTCTTGCATAGTAAAACCATGCACTACCAAACACGAGATAGATCTTCTAAAGAACAAGACCCCTTGCATCTTTTTATCTGTCCCGCATTTTTATTTGTATAAGTATTTCACATTTACAATAAAATTTCTGAAGATTGACCTGCCACTTGTTATTCTGTACAAAGGAATCCCATCTAATTCATTAATTCTTGGGAAGATACTGAACTTTTGTATTTAGGGTTTTAAAAAAAAGGCTCATTAAGGATAATAATTCATCAACCAACCATATTCGAATTATTCAGGAGTGAATTGAAAATCCACAATTCTATACAAGTTAGCGACATCAAGTTGGCTTCATTGAGATTGAGATGATGAAAATCAACTATCATTCCAAACCTAAAGATTTTAGAGAATAACATCTAATCTAAAAGAGTCCTAGTAGTCTAAACAATTATTTTGATTTTGTTTCTGCTTCTGCTTCTGCTTCTTCCTCTTCTCGTTTTTCTTCAACTACAGTTCACGGGTTACTATTCGCAGTAGTTATATCATCCGTACAATTCAACTCATGAAAATAGTAACTAACTCAGAGTCGGGAGCAACTGAATGGGATGATAGTGTAGATAAGAGAGAAGGATCATCTGGATAGGAGACCTGATTAGTAGTACCGAATGGCTTGCCATATAAATTCTAACAATAATCAACAATGTGGTTGATACAACTACAATGAGTACATACACGAGGACGAGTACGCCTTCCATTACGTCTCCCGCGACCACCATGAGTACCACTATTGTTGTTATTATAGACAACGAGAGCTAAGCGGTCAACTGAAGGGCCATGGTCAATGCCAAAAGTGGAATGAGCATTGGACAAAGATCTCTCAATGAGTAATCATTAGCTTCACCAATTACAATCCACAAATGTCTCAACGATCTCTCAATTCCATTTTTTTTCTCCTTTCTATATCTCCATTTTCTTTTCGATCCAAGCAACGACCACAAAATTACATATATTGATATTCACCTATAACTTGTGTATGTTGATATAAATTGATTACCAACTGAATACAAAAGAACATATAAATCAAATTTTACTTGCGGGAGAACTCAAAATTCAAATCTAAAGTTTCTAATATAGATTTGATTGGGGAAAATGAGAGCAAAATTATGGTTTTCTCCCTAGTATGCACTCCTATTAATATTAATTCCAAGGACATAAATAACATCTAATGATAAACACAAAGAACACACATAAAGCAAACAAAAACAAGCCAACAAAGATGCATTGGTAGAAAAAAAATACACAGCACACTAATACATAGAAAAACACACACAAAATATACAAATACATTGATAAAAGAAAAGTACACAGTACACAAAGATACACATAATAAAAACACATTAATACACAAAAAATAAACTTTTTCACAGAAAAAGCACATACCATAACACGCCAAAAGATGCATTGATAGAAGAAAAATACACAACACACTAATATATAGAAGAATACATATAAAGTGTACAAATATATTGACAAAAAAAAGTACACAGTACACACAATACAGATAATAAAAACACATTAATACACAAAAATCACACTATTTCATAGTAAAAGTACATATCTTAACACACCAAAAGATGTATTGATAGAAGAAAAATACACAGCACACTCTTACGCAAAAACACACACAAAGTATACAAATACATTGATAAAAAAAAAGTACAAAGTATACGCAGAGATACACATAATAAAAACATATTATTTCACATAAAAAACACATACCATAGCACACCAAAAGATATACACATACACTATACAATGATACACCACATAGTAAAACCCACAGAGTGCAAATATGAAAATATACACCCAAAAAATCATTGATAAAAGAAAAAAACATACCACACAGTGATACACATAAAAATACAAACACAATCATTGATAAAATATAAAACATAGACACACCAAACTCATTACCTAAGTAATCGTGTATGTACAAGCAATCATTAACTCCACCAATTGCAGACCATAAACATGTCAAAGAACATCTTGACGAAGAAGAAGAATCATCGAAAAAGGTGAAGAGAGCAGGATATTCACCAATAACTTGCATATGTTTGATATAAATTGATCACCAAATAAATACAAAAGAACATATATTTACTTGCGGGAGAACTCAAAATTCAAATCTATAGTTTCTGATATAGATTTCGCTGGAACAAATGAGAGCAAAATTATGGTTTTCTCCCTAGTATGCGCTCTTATTAATATTAACTCTACTACAAGGACATAAATAACATCCAATCATAAACACAAAGAACACGCATAAAGCATGCAAAAACAAGCCTACAAAGACGTATTGATAGAAAAAAATATACAACACACTAATATATAGAAAAACACACACAAAGTGTACAAATATATTGATAAAAGAAAAGAACACAGTACACACAGAGATACACAAAATAAAAATATTTATTAATACACATAAAAAATAAATTGTTTCACATAAAAAACATATATCATACCACACTAAAAGATGCATTGATAGAAGAAAAATATACAATACACTAATATATAGAAAAACGCATATAAAGTGTACAGATACATTGATAGAAGAAAAGTACATACTACACATAAAGACACAATAAAAACACATTAATACACAAAAGACACATTGTTTCACATAAAAAGCAGATATAGTAACACACCAAAAGATGCATTGATAGAAGAAAAATACACAACACACTAATACACAAAAACACATGCACAAGTGTACAAATACATTGATAAAAAGTATACAGTACACACAGAGATACACATAATAAAAATGCATTGTTTCACATAAAAAGCACATACCATAACACACCAAAAGATATACACATACACTATACAACGATACACCACATAGTAAAACTCACAAAGTTTAAATATGAAAACCTACACACAAAAATCATTGATAAAAAAAAATGCATACCATACATTGATATATATTTTTAAACACAGACAAACTATACACATGAAAATACAAACATAATTATTGATAAAACATAAAATATATATAAATCAAATTCACTACCTAGGTAACCATGTATGTGTAAGTAATCATTAATAACATCAATTACAGACCACAAACATGTCAAAGAACATCTCAAAAAAAAAAATCATCGAAGAAAGAGAAGAGAGCAGAATATTCACTTATAACTTGCATATGTTGATATAAAATTGACCATCAAGTGAATACAAAAGAACATATAAATCAAATTTTATCTGCGGGAGAACTAAAAATTTAAATCTATAGTTTCTGATATAGATGTGGTTGGGAAAATTGAGAGTAAAATTATAGCTCTCTCCCTAGTATGCGCTCATATTAATATTAACTCCACTACAAAGACATGAATGACATCCATTGATAAACACAAAGCACACAAAAACAAACCTAGAAAGATGCATTGTTAGAAGAAAATACACAACACACTAATACATTGAAAGACACACACAAAGTGTACAAAAAAAATACATTGATAAAATAAAAATAAACAATACACAAAGATACACATAATAAATAAAAAAAATAATTCACATAAAAAACATATTATTTCACACTAAAAGGAAAATACACAAACATCATACAACAATACACCACATAGTAAAATCCACTGATTGTACATATGAAGACATACGCACAAAAAACCATTCATAAAAAAAAAATACATAACACACTGATACACATTGTAAAACACAGATAAACTATACACATAAATACAAATACAAAAATCGATGAAACATATACACACAAAACTCACCACTAGATTAACCATGTATGTTTAAGTAATCATTAACTTCGCCAATAGCAGACCAAAAACATGTCGAAAAACATCTCAACAAATAAGAAAAATCATCGAAGAAACAGAATAGAGTAGGATATTCACCTATCCTAGAGAAATTTACTTAAATGGATATTACTTACCAAATTTCAGTTGTAATATCTAGAAATATGGCTAAAAACTAATAAAATAAAAAATATGGTTATTGTTTGTTTAAGATTTATCAATGATTGTCCAATAAATAGGCTAAGGGTTATCTTATTTGGTAGTTCGGAGTAATCAAACCAGTTAATCAATCAATGTCTATGCCCAGATGAGTTGACCAAACCTACACTTGGATTGTTAATTAATCAACTCAACTTTGAGTGGTATGTCTCTTGTTTCTTTAAATAGTGGACTATATTTGTTGTGCTTGGTACTTATTGTTTATAAGTTTTAAACAACCACTTCAATTTGACATAATTATAAGTTGCCTTATGAGTCTTCCATTTGTATAGTTTTACTATATATTGTATGTGCTTACTTCCATGCCGTTGAATCTAGGACGTCTGTTCATTTTCATTACTATTGTCATTTTTATTTTTTTATACTAAAAATACTATAAATATTAATTGCATGCTCAAACGAATTTCATTGCTCCTCAACTAGGTGTAAAAGACATTTTAAGATGATTATAGGTCTATGAGAAGAAGCAAAAAATAGTGGTCATATGAATACCTCCACCACTTACCAATAAGGATGTTGGTTTTATGTTAAACTTATTGGTAAGTGGTAGAGGGAAGAGGGAAGCATCAAGCTGGATGTCAACATATTCACCTAGAGGAATTTACTTTGTTAGATATTGTATGGGCTTTCACTACTTTTGGGAACACGTTGAGGAGGTTGAATGAAGATCTGGTTGGATAGTTAATAAGTTCAATATATTACTCTAAAAGTTTACATAACCATAGTTGCTCCTGAAAAAAATTAAACATATAAGAGAAAGAAGACAAAAAATAAAGAGACTAGACAAATAAGAGGGAGAATGTGGATATTATTGTGTAGGTATTTTCTTTGTTATCCTTCTTTGTACATGGGTTATATAAGTTATCATTGTGGGATTGGACACCAAGTTGCTTTAAACTTTGAAAAATTTCATGTGATCTAATAAGATTATATTACAAAGTTACTATTGATTTTAATTTCTTAATGTACCTAAATCTTGAAAAAAAATGTGCCTAAATTAAGTTTTATTTTTTGTTATGGAATGAACCACAACAATTACATCATAATAGCGATGGATTTTTAGAAAACATTGGAATGTAATTTCTATTATATGAAGCAAGCTATTCAAATGCAAACATTTAAAAAATATATTAGAGCAATGATAATCATTAAATTCCACTTAAAACTAGATTAAAAAATACAAACTAAAATTTAAGGTTAAGGGAAGGCATTAAAATGGCTTGGACTTATCCATATAGAGTCATAACTTCAAATTTTCAACACATTCAATTCGTTTATTCTTGTCAAATAGGTTAGATTTCTATATTTGAGGAATTCGAGGACCTCACCAAGGATAAAAAATGAGTTTCGGTGTACCGTTTTGGTTAGCTCAAAAATGGGATGAAAATACAATCAAAAAAGGAAAAAAATTTAGAAACATGTGGAAACATATGAGAACATAATTTAAAATCCCTATAATACAAATACATAAGCTTAACAAGTGATTAATTGAACATATTTGTTGTCTTTAATACTCACTTATACTAAATAACATTAAGTTGGGGGTGGAAAAAAAGAATAATAAGAGGCGAAAATCATTTCAACTAATGTCAAACACTTGATATTTATCAAATAAATACACTAATAGGATATTAAGGTTTTATAATACAAATGAAGTGTTTATGAGTATCATATGAAAGTACTCACAATACAAACCTACATCCATTATGCTATAGAGTGTCGCTCATAAATCAATGGAGGCTTTAGCTAGTTACTAAGAGAAACTCCATATGTCGTATAATTATGTCGACAATAACTAGCCCAAACTTATATAGTGACAATAATATTCATCATACTCTATCTTACCCCTAATGATGAAAAATGCATGTCGAACGAACCAAGGCATACAAAACATTTCGGTTTTTTAAGAACACAAAACGAAACGAAACAATAGAGGAAATGGGGAATTCTCATGCTTCGGTCGAAGCAACCTTTGGTTTGAGTCGTTTCGAGAAACATCGGAACAGACATATGATTCGACACAAAGCTAATTTTTCTATAAAAGGGGAAATTCCTTGAGCCCACTTGTTGCTCTTTAGTAGGGAGAAGGAAAAAAATTGTTGAAGAAAGAGAGAGGTAGAGCGAGATTCCTTCGTCATATTATATTTTATGCAATGAGAAGAAAGGAAGAGATGGAGAAGAGAATAGTGAAGAAGAGGAGGACGGATGCTTACTTGATTTGTGCAAGTAAGCACCTGCAAAAAGGGAGATTCCTTGAGCCCACTAGTTGCTCTTCAACAAGGAGAAACATAAAATAATTGAAGAAAGAGAGAGGCAGAGTCAGGTTCTTTCGTCTTAGTCACATCTTATGAAGCAGAGAATAAAGAGACAGAGGAAGAGATGAAGAAGAGAAATAGAGTGAAGAAGAGGAGGACAGATGCTTACTTGATTTGTGCAAGCCACCTCCGTACAGCAAGAGTCAACCAAAGTATGATGCATATTATCGTCACTATATGAGTTTGAGCCCTGCTCTCATCTTATGAAACAGAGAAGAAAGAGACAGAGGAAGAGATGGAGAAGAGAAACAGAGTGCAGAAGAGGAGGACAGATGCTTACTTGATTTGTGCAAGCCACCTCCGCACAGCCAGAGTCAACTTGGATTTGAGTTTGAGCTCAACCAAAGTATGATGCATATTATCGTCACTATATGAGTTGGGCTAGCTATTGTCGACATATTTATACCACATGTGGAGCTTCTCTTAGTGACTACCTACAGCCTGCACTGATTTATGAGCCTGCTCGACACTCTATAGCAGAATGGATGTAGCTTTGTATTGTGAGTACTTTCATATGATACTCATAAACACTTCATTTGTATTATAAAACCTTAATATCTTATTAGTGTGTTTATTTCATAAATATCAAGTGTTTGACATTAGTTGAAATGACTTTCGCCTCTCATTATTCTTTTTTTTGCTCCTCCAACTTAATGTTATTTAGTATAAGTGAGTGTTCAAGACAATAAATATGTTCAATTAATCACTTGTTAAGCTTATGTATTTGCAATATAGAGATTTTAAATTATGTTCTCATATGTTTCCACATGTTTCTAATTTTTTTTTCTTTTTCGACTGCGTTTTCATTCCATTTTTGAGCTAACCGAAACGGTACATCGAAACTCAACCTATTTGACAAGAATAAACAAATTGATTGTGTTGAAAATTTGAAGTTATGACTCTATACAGATAAGTCCAATCAATTTTAATGTCTTCCCTTAGCCTTAAATTTTAGTTTGCATTTTTTAATCTAGTTTTAAGTGGAATTTAACAATTATCATTGCTCTAATATATTTTTCAAATGTTTTCATTTGAATAGCTTGCTTCATATAACAGAAATTATATTCCAATGTTTTCTAAAAATCCATCACTATTATGATGAAATTGTTGTGGTTCATTCCTTATCAAAAAATAAAACTTAATTTAGGCACATTTTTTTGTCGAGATTTAGGTACATTAAGAAATTAAAATCAATAGTAACTTTGTAATATAATCTTTTTAGATCACATGAAATTTTTCAAAGTTTAAAGCAACTTGGTGTCCAATCCCACAATGATAACTTATGTAACCCATGTACAAAGAAGAATAACAAAGAAAATACCTACACAATAATATTCATATTCTCCCTCTTATTTGTCTAGTCTCTCAATTTTTTGTCTTCTTTCTCTCATATGTTTAATTTTTTTCAGGAGCAACTATGGTTATGTAAATTTTTAGAGTAATATATTGAACTTATTACCTATCCAACCAGATCTTCATTCAACTTCCTCAACGTGTTCCCAAAAGTAGTGAAAGCTCGTACAATATCTAACAAAGTAAATTCCTCTAGGTGAATATCTTGACATCAAGCTTGATGCTTTCCTCTACCACTTACCAATAAGTTTAACATAAAACCAACATCCTTATTGGTAAGTGGTGGAGATATTCATATGGCCACTATTTTTTTGCTTCTTCACATAGACCTATAATCATCTTAAAATGTCTTTTACACCTAGTTGAGGAGCAATGAAATTCGTTTGAGCATGCAATTAATATTTATAGTATTTTTAGTATAAAAAAATAAAAATAACAATAGCAATGAAAATGAACAGACGTCCTAGATTCAACGGCATGGAAGTAAGCACATACAACATATAGTAAAAACATACAAATGGAAGACTCATAAGGCAACTTATAATTATGTCAAATTGGGGTAGTTGTTTAAAACATATAAACAATAAGTACAAAACATAACAAATATAGTCCCCTAATTAAAGAAACATGAGACATATCATTCAAAGTTGGGTTGGGCGGCTCACTAATTAACGATCAAAGTGTAGGTTTGGTCAGCTCATCCGGGCATGGACATTGATTGATTAACTGGTTTGAAATCGAACTACCAAATAAGATAACCCTTAGCCTATTTATTGAATAATCATTGATAAATCTTAAACAAGCAATAACCATATTTTTTATTTTATTAGTTTTTTTGGGCTAAAATTTATTAGTTAAAGTAAGTATCTAATTATATAAAATTGTGAGTGAGAGTACTAAAATTAAAATGTGTATAAGAACATCGTTTTCCTATTGAACTAAATAATTACGGTGAGAGTTTAAGAGCTTTTGTAATAAAAAAGAAAATTTCAAGCCATATTTTCAGATATTGCAACTGAAATTTGGTTAAGTAATTAAAAATTGTATTTTAATTAACACTTTAATCTGAAAGGAGTGTCATTCAAAATTCAGAAAATAGAGGGTGTCCTTGAAGATATGTTAAACTAGAAGGGTGTGGCTGAAATTTTCCCAAAATTCAATTTTTATTACATGCAATTGATTGAGCAAGAAATACTAATGTACAATAAACAAATTCATTATTAAATCAGCGGGATGGAGAGAGAAAAGAAAGAGTAAACCTGGATTCTTTAAGGTGCCAAACCAATCCCGAAGTTGTGGTAGTTCTATCAAATCCTCGTCTGTGTTGCTGGCCTGTGATTTTTTGCAAGTTAAAGGGGCGGCAAGAGAGAGACCCCGAGGCTGAGGAGCAGGGAGCGAGAGACTGCGACACAGAGAGAGCGAGTGACAGAGAAAGAGCGAGAGAGGAGACGACAGAGTGACAGAGAAAGAGTCGGTGGGTTTGAAAGGAGGAATTTTTATAATAAATATTGGGCGTCGAAGGTTTTGCAGTTGAAGGTTTCGCAGGAGTGCCGGCGGCAAGATAGAGACTGCAAGACTGAGGAACAGAGAGCAAGAGAGGAGACGAAGAGAGATGAAAAGAGAGCGAGTGACAGAAAGAGAGCGCGAGACAGAGTCGGTGGTTTTGATAGAGGGAATTTTATAATAAATATTAGTTAGGCGTTTTTAACGGCTAGTTGTTTAATTGCTCTTCTTTCCTAATTTGAAAAATATTTGCAAGAGTTTAACCGCCATAAGTTTAACGCTCCCTCCAATTAATCTTTGTCCAGCGATTCTCTCTTTTTTTTTTTTTTAGTATAAAATTACAGATACCCCCC
>CM042201.1:21553194-21579502 GCA_023539305.1 Ilex asprella | reverse complement strand
TTGAATTTTTATCTCTTATACATTTTCCTTCCAAAAAACATTACATTACTCAATTCTATCACATGTTCAATCATTTAATATTTAGTTAATTTTTAGTTTAACACAACTTTTATTTCATACATTATTTATACATGATAGTGTACACATCCCGAATTTTTTTTTATCGAGTTATGTATTTTGAAAAAAATTTGACGCTATTTTTAAGAAAATAATAAGTTGAAATTAATTTTAAATGATGTAAGTAAAGAAATTAATTTTAAATTTGATACAGTGAAATCAATTTTTTGAATATTAAAATCTTATGTTTCATCGTATCTTTAGACATGAGTTATGACTAATTTCAATAAAGACATTTCTAAACATAAAACTTGGTGCTTTTGTGGTGGCATTTTCTGTTTGTATGTAGTGCACTCTTAACAATCACATAGCATTTGATGTTTATGCCTATGCCGTATTCAAATATTCTGGTTTATGTCCTTGAGAGAAGAATCATAATTATTGAATTGACATAGAGTCTTAATGAATATTTTAACCCATGTCAATCTAATAGTTTTGAGTGATTGAGTCAACAAATAAGTAAATAAAGTTCAAGTAATATTGATTAGCTAATAGTGACATATGCCCATTTTTCCTAAATTACTTGATATAACGGTTACATTACATCAATATTATCATGTAATGTAACCGTCCAATGTTAAATAAACAAGCAAAAAAGGTGATCCCATTTTTTTTACATGGGCGGTCGTTATCCAGTAATGTTATGTTTATCAAGTTTCTTATCAAGTTTTTTATTCTAAGTGATGGGACATAATTTCTATCATTGAATATTAATGGGACCGACCCACTTATTTGATGTTGAAAACCATGTCACATCACGCGAAATAAAAAACTTTGTAAGAAATCTTAATCAACATTGTATATTGTTGGGTTATTATCTTACATGAGTCTAAAAAAATTGGCCTCACTTTGTCCATTTATTTATTTAATATTAGATGGCTACATTATATGACAATAATATTTTTTCCTGAACAAGGCGGCCAAAAATAAAACTACCTAATTAACAGGCATCACCTTCTCCCTCTCTCTCTCGTGGTTCTCTTCTCAAGAAGTGTCATAACTTCTCTATATAAGTTTGCCTACCTTATTCCTTGGAATCCCTCCTTCTTTACCCCCCAACAGCTTTACAATGCAAAAAGAAAGAATTAATTTAGAGGTTCTTTCTTAGTGGCCCTGCATGTGCTCTGCCATTGCAGAGTTTGCTTTATAGAGTAATAATCGCACCGTCCATCCATTGCACTCTCACTCCTACATATTTAAGCAGTTGATTCTCTTTCTTTGGTCTCTCTCCTCTCTTCTGCTCTTCCAATTCTTCTTAGTATTTCTCGTAGTGAGAAAATATAGTTTGGTTTCTCTGTCTTATTGATTGTGCCAATGGGTGAAGAAGCTAAGCAGGTGACTGTGGGTTTTTACATTGAATTTTTGTTATTCCTTATGTTTTATTTGGCCCATTTAGTTTGGTTCTTCATTGTATTTGAATGAAACTTGAACAGGAAGAAGCTAATGCAGCAACAGAAGCAAAGCCAGAGGAAAAGAAAGAAGAGAAAACAGAGGAGAAGAAAGAAGAGGCTAAGCCACCCTTGCCTTTCGTCTTATTTGTAGATTTGCACTGTGTGGGATGTGCAAAGAAGATCGAGAAGTCCATTTTGCGGATTAGAGGTCTCTCTCTCTCTCTCTCTCTCTCTCTCTCTCTCGTGCATTAATTTAATGTATTAAACCATGCATTGTGTTGTTATTCATAGGTGTTGAGGGGGTTGTGGTGGATATGACACAAAACCAAGTGACTATAATGGGAGTGGTTGAGCCTCAAGCTGTTTGTACAAAGATAATGAAGAAAACAAAGAGAAGAGCAAAAGTCTTGTCCCCATTACCGGCCGCCGAGGGAGAACCTATACCAGAAGTTGTTGCTTCACAGGTCCAGTGCACCACCTTAAACTTTAGAAGACGAAAGGACATCATCAATTAATAATAATATCTATGATTTTTATTTGACAAAGGCCTTTTCATGTTGCCCCAGGTGAGTGGATTAACAACTGTGGAACTTAATGTGAACATGCACTGTGAGGCCTGCGCACAACAACTCAAGAGAAAGATTCTCAAAATGAAAGGTTAGTGTTTCGTGTTGATGTTTATTAGGGTTGTCCAATTCTAGATGCAATTCATAGATCTATATAAAATTATTTCGGGTTTAGACGATAAAGACTTATACTGAACACAAACTCGATACAACACTGACCGATAATACTCAATTTACATGATTTGAAAAAAAAAGACATAACAATACCAACTGACAGCCCTAACTTTGATCCTTAGAGCATCTCAAAGAGATTAGCTAAACCCTTCTCCTTAGTTATTTTAGATAATTTTTCCATAAAATATGGCTCCAAGAGACTAGTTAAAAGGTTATTTAAAATAGCTAACATCATTTTTACTAGATAGATGTAGCTAGCCCTATTTGTGGCTATCTAAAATATATAACCTCATTTTCACTATATTTGTGGGTATATTTCATACATACATTCAGATTTATCTTTTTTTTCTTACTTACATTCAGATCTCAAAAAAAAAAAATTGGTGGGTATATTTTACCTAATCTTTCTTTCAATTATATTTTACCCAATCATGTGGGTATTGGTTTACTTGATAGGTCTTGCGTGATTCGGTACGTATCGGGTTCGTGTTAATAAAAAATTATTGAATTTGACAACTAATATAATACTATTTAAAAAATTATAAAATTCTTATTTATTATCTACAATACTCGTTAAATTATTTTTCTATTTACAGTACCCATTAATCATGTTATTAGTCGAATATTAATTTGACCCATTTATTACTCGTATCAACGAATCGTGTTATTTTCAGATTCGTGTCAGGTTCGGTTTGAGTCGAATTCACGTCCAAATCAAAAATTGACACCCCTATTGATTTACTTGTTAATTTATTTGTATTGTTGATCATTAGTTTTCTAAATTTTGATGACTTGGCGTAACACGTCATGTAATGTCATCAATATGGTGATGACATAGCGTACTAAATAATATTTTAGATTTTATTATTGAAAGTTAGTTGAAGTGGTTAGTTAAAATAGATAGCGTTATTGAAGTGAGTTTGAAAAAATAGTTAACTAAAATAGATAATACAATATTTAAATATATTTTAAGTAGTTATTTTAAAATTTTGCTTTGTGGGGGATGCTCCTGTACCCCCCACAAAGCAAAATTCATTTGTGCCCTTTTGTGATGTCCATTTACACATGGCTACCCATACCTGTTGACATGGTGTTTATCAAGATAGACTTGCAGCTGAAAACAATAATGAAGTGTTTCATGGTGGATGTTTGGTGCATTACAGGAGTGAGGACAGCAGAGACAGATCTCAGCTCCGGGAAAGTCGTAGTTACCGGCACCATGGATGGGAACAAACTCGTAGACTATGTCTATAGACGCACCAAAAAGCAAGCCAAAATTGTCCCTCAGCCTGAACCAGAGAAGCCACAAGAAGAAGCAAAACCAGAAGAGAAAAAGGAAGAGGAGAAACCAGCGGAAGAACCGAAGCCCGAAGAGAAGAAGGAAGAACCTTCTGAGAACAAAGATGGTGGTCAAAAACCAGCTGAAGAAGGAAAGAAAGAAGGTGGTGATGAGGGCAACAATAGTGATAATAAGGCCGTCGAAGAGAAAGGTGGTGAAAACAAAGAAGAGGCCAAGATGGAAGGAGAGATCAGCACCCTTTATGATGAGCAAACCATGCAAAAAATGATGTATTATTATCAACCTCTTTACGTCATTGAGAGAATCCCACCACCTCAGCTCTTCTCTGATGAAAACCCTAATGCCTGTTCTATTATATAATCAACATTTACATTTATCAAATGTTATTGTATGATTCCAATAATTGCATGACAACATAAATAGTAATTTGGTGGATAGTTCTGTCTCTTTTCATTGCTATGATGAGAGAGGTTATTAGAGTGATGTTAGATTCGTCAAAAATAAAATCCAATGTTGTGACTCCTAATAAATATCATGTGAAAGTGAGATCAAAAGAATCATAATATCATGTTCACATCATTTGATCTCCATTTTGTTGGAATCATTTTCTCCTGTAACATTATCCATCTTGCAATCCCCACGAGTCGTTGATTTTTTCCTATTTTTGTTATGTATCAAGGTTTGGAGTGGGTGGGAATGGAAGGGAATATATGATGTAAAAATGTCATACAAATTGTTTTGAAAATAACTATATAACATTTTTTTTGGACTATTATAGGGGATTCGAACCAATACTCTTCCGTGCCCAAATAGAGAGAATTACCACTGGTAGACCCATAGGTCTAAGTATACAAACATGTAAGAAATTAGAAATTTAATGGTACTCCGCACCAGTGTGTAGAGATCATTTTTATAAATACTGCATGGACATATATCCTGGAGATGAGGTGGTTTGGTGACATGATTTGTTTGGATGTGCCAAACTAGTATGGGTTCACTCATGGAGTAATATCAATCATCCCCTTAAAATGAAGACCCTGACTCTCCTTTAGGAAAAGCCAATTGATAGGGCTATGGGTACACATTAGACTGCTGGTTATTTACAAACCCAATTACGGAGGACTCTTGGTCTTGGTATTTGGCTTGTGGATTCTTTACATGATATCAATGATCTTTGTCCTTAGTTGCTATGGTGAGTAGTGCTAGTTGATTATTGGATTACAAAACGATTATTAACTCACTTAACCAAGTTTTTATTCTATATATAATGTACTATACTTGGCCTGGGAACCTAGTGTATTATATATGAAGTGCATCCGACTTTTTTTTTTCTATCTAATTTGAGAAACTAATGTAATAAGTATACGTGCATTTAACTTTCTTCTAACCCGCGTTGGAAAGTGTCATGAATTTACCCGGTTCCCATCCCTAGAAGGACAGGATTTGGCTTCAGTTAATGTTCTTGTCGAGAGCTCTTGGAGCCAGCGGAGAGATCCTACAAAAATGAGCAGATGTACACGACGAAACTAGGGAATAATCTCAATTTAAGATTACAAATGCCCTCTGATTATTAATTATTATAACTTTGTCTACATTGGAGCAGTCTTTTGTTAGTTACGTGTAAATTATAATCTGCCAAGCATAACTTAGGAGAATGCTAATGCTAGGGTTTGTGGAAGTCACATGAGCAAAGATGGGATAAAACAGATCTGTTTGGAACTTTTGCAGATTCTCTGATCAGAAATCAGAAGCGTGGGTTACACATGGTGGGGCCATAATTTTACATATGTAATGATCTCTGAGTCATCTTTTCTCTATAGAAGCCAACAGATGGGTTCCAGTGGACCAACTCTCTAACATGGCAATGGTTTTGGTGATGGTAGTGATGCAACCAGATCTGTTTTATTTGTCCAATCTGTAGCATTGTAGACCTAACCAATGACATGGCCATTAGTAGCTGACTAGATTAGTACCTTTTAATTAGGTTGATTAAGCCAACAAACATGCAAAAGTTAACATAAGAAACAAGCCAGGTTTATAGTTGGAGTCAGGTTGATGTGTTGAATACTTAAATATTCTATGATGGGCTGCAGATTTCAAAACTGAAGATTAATATTCTTCTGACACATCTTATTCAAACTGAAACTCCAACTACCTGTTTTATTTTTCTTTATGAGTCATCAACACCGACACGTTATATTACTTTGAGAATTCAAAACAAGATCGTGTGTATAAACAGTGAGCGTATATTATTTAAAACAGTTTCATTTTCTATTTTTTGAATATAGAATTTCGAAACATGTAATAATCAACGGTATATTAACCCTATAAGTTAAGTGGGAGTAAACAAGAAACATAGCTAAGGATTGTAGAGTCATTGTTACAACTTCTTTTCCTTGATGGGTCTTCAATTTCGAAGGAGAGTTGATGGAAAAGTTATTCTTTGAACTTACGGATAACCTACTTTTTCCTGTATCCATATGGCTGAATTGCCATTGGCCAAAAAAAAGTGACTGAAAATTGGATAATTCAAAAAGCAACCCTTACTTACCGACCTTTAGAGCAACTACTTCTATAGCCCCACAATATGATTTGTGTATTAAAAAATAAACATATTAAGAATTTATCTATTATGGATACTCTAGTCCCGGTATTGATGACTTGTTTTTTATCAGATCGAGAACAAAAATTAATCAAGTTACGCGTAAACTGATTCGAATACCCATAATAGTTAAAATGAAAAAGAGAGAGAGAGAGATAAGAGGCCCATTGAAAAGGGAAAGGAAAAAGGTTAGGACATGCATGGCGGAAATTCCCACCATGACTGCCATGAATAGTGATGCCTTGAGTATCTCATCGCATTATTGACTAGTTATTTAACCAATGCACAATAAACACCTAATGCAGATTGTCATCACTTCAGTAGAGGAATACAGTAGGGTCAAAGATAACATTGTTCTATTTTGACTTAAACGTTAAGGGCTTGAGCTACAAAAATAGTCCCTCTGTATATTAAATAGGATTGAAAACATCGGATCCAGTGACCAAAACTTGGTGATTAATTAGTGGCCCCTTTTGATCAAGTGTCAACTTATCAGAGGCAACCTTCTTTGCTAAGCAACACATCCCACATGGGAGCAAATCTATTAGAGCAGTTCATTCCTATGGAAAAAGGAAAGCTTTTTGATTGACGTCTAACAGAGATGATGACCAATTCATCTTTATCGTCGTCGTCCTAGTCATGATCCACGTCCTCTTGAAACAAATAAAGGGCTCAATTAAGAGAATCTTTGAATAGAAACCTCTGATCTAACTTGAGCCCAATCCCTAATGTTCATTAAAGGATAAGCAATAACGTGAAGAAATTTAAGAAATGAAAAAGGAAAAGCTAAAGAGACTTTTTTTAGGAAAAATGTGTTTTGTGTCTGCTGCTTTTTGTGTAATCTATACCAGCCACCTTGAAAAATCCTATATATAACCACCATCTTACTTCAAGTTCTATGACAATATCAACTGCAGAAAACATCAAGATTCATCGTTGGTTCGATAAGCTTGGGGTTCCAATGGCAGACCTCCAAATTGTTCTGGCAAGCAAGAATGTGGAGGCACAGTATGTAGAAATGATGGTACCTCTATATTCATATGGTTGTGAGAGGAAAGTTAAGAAGGCATTAGCCTATCTCAAAGGTAAATTAAACCATGCAATTACTTGTCACACAAACTATGCACCTATATTTGTGAAATGATTAAAGCCTAAAACAAGCTTGTCATGGTTCCAAGTATCCATCGACATCAGTGAGACTCGAAGGAGTCATATTCGACCAGCCATCTTCATTTTGAGACCGATGTAAACTAACAAGTCTCTATCAACTCGTGGTTATTTTGGGAGATGTATCATATGACTAGACCAAATCGTTCGAGTCATTGTTTCTTTATGCAACGACAATCTAAATCTTTTCTCATATCCAACTTATCTTTTATCTAACATTTCATGTGTATTATGGGATATTGTTTTGCTATAATGCGACCAATGTATGATCATGATCCCTCTATACCCGTTTTGGAAAATTCACAAGTATCAAACTCATTGTTACTAAGGACTAGGTGTTTTATACACATTTATGACACTCCTAATCCTATATTTTGGTTGATTGGCAGGTATATACTCTGTAAATGTGGATTTTAGTCAGCAGAAGGTGACAGTGTGGGGAATATGCAACAAGTACGATGTGCTAGGAAGCATAAGGAACAAGAGAAAAGAAGCTCGATTTTGGAATCCAGAGGACAATGTGGCATTAGAAGAATCACAAACAACACCATCGTCACCATCTTCTCCTTGTCCCAGACCCAGACCCAGACCCAGAAGCTCCGCCAAAGCTTTGGCTCTGATAAGGGGACGGTCTATGAGCTGGAAAGCCTGGAAGAAAGTCTTCGTTAGATCTTACTCTTTCTAAAGTAAATTGTAGCAGACGAACAAGGTAGAAAAAAGAATTAAATGAAGTTGTTCATTATAAGGTTTTTCTCTCATCTAGTGTGAAACTGATTAGGATGTAATGGGCATTATGCATTCAGTCTCCAATTGAATACAAATAGCATCATTCAAGTTCAGCCATAAATACTTAAGGGCCCAAGCACTTGGACTTCTTTAAAATCTTCCCCAAGTATGGTTGTTCATGACCCTTTTTGCCTTTCTCCATGTTTGGCAGTTTTGGGCCTAGTCCTCTCTCTCTCTCTCTCTCTCTCTCTCTCCTTTGAAGGTAAGTTTGTAGTCAGCATGGGCATGCGCCAAAAAGATCTTTTTACAGCCGTTTCCGCAGCAAATTATGCTTTGAGGATACGAAAACACGCATTCAGCTCACCGACTACACTATATATGAGAAATTTTGGTACAACGCGGCTTTCCGTCAGCGTAGTAGGAACATGTCACAAATTTGATTGACTATAATTTGTTTGAACAATAATGACGTAATTCATTAATCTAGTTCATCACAATTATTAAATTGATAGCGAGTTTCAATAATATTAGAATCAGTTGTCAATCTAGTTCATCACAATTTTTCTATATATCAATAAATTAAATCAAAATAACATTGAATTGGCAATTTGGTAAACTCGTATTCAGCCAAACCCAAAAAAAGCTGAATAAATTGCATTTTGACTCCCTTGATTACGACCCCAATTTTTAATTTTGCTCTCTCAACGATTGGGTTTTTCAGATTCCTCCACTAATTACTTGAATTCATTCTACGTTGTCCCAAAACCAAATATCCATCATGTTATGAGCAAAAAATATCCAAACTGGCAATAAAAAATGTCTATAATGTTTAAGTAATATGAAACCAATAATTGTAGTTGGAAGTTTAATATGAGAAATGTAATAATTGAGAGGGTAGTGTGAGAAAATGAAAATAGACAAGGAGATAAATGAAAATATACTAATGTAGTGTTGTCATTAACTTCAACGACAATGATTAACTAGAAGACTAAGCATAAGCCAAAAGCTCACAATCTAAAACCAAATCATCACTAGCTGTGAAAACAAGTAGCAGAAAAAGCAAGTCAAAACCCATTTAAGCATAGGCGTACAAATATCGCTTTGTTACCCTACCCAACTCATTTGCCAAACTCTCACGGCCTTACCTACACATTCAGTGTTCCATTAAGAGGACCATAAATAACTAGAAGTTGAAGAGTTTTAGACATATACACTGGTATACTCACACAGACGTAGAGAAGATGATGAATGTGGGGATGATGGTAAAGCTGTTGGAGGAGTACAAAGTGGTGATGGTAAGGGTGAGAGACCTACTATCCCTCAGAAGGCATATCCGTGTTCCATTTCAGAGAACTCTTCGTTCTTCCTCCACCATGTCAGACTCTTCTTCTTTCATCATTTACTTTTGAATTCATTATTTCTGGGCTCTGCTTGTTCGTAGTCCATCTTCTTGGCTCTGCAATAGTTTTTTCATTCAATGGTTGGCGAAAATTTTCTTTGCTTTCCTGACCCTCTGTATACAGTACAGGAGAGCGTAAATTTAGCACAGTTCTGCATTCATCATGTTTTGTATCTTCTGCAATTTCTACTCATTATCTTGAAAATGCAATAAACGTGTGCGTTCTTTCATAAGCTACGAGCTTTAGTATTATCCAAAGGAGCTTTAATCTTCAGAATTAACGACTGGACATTGCTTTTTCCAACGTTTTTTTTTTGCCCTTTTCTGGAAGAACAGTTCTAGTGTGACGTAATGAAATGACTACTGGAGTGGGGGGATTATACTTTCATAAGCGATTGTTTTTTTTAATCTGAACTGTTGAGTGTTGATGGATTTGGATTGTGTTGATTTAGATTAATTATCCTCAGTGTCGGTAGAATTCTTATGAATCCATTGGCAAGATGTGAAAAATCTAATGATTGATGATATTTGACCAAATTTAGAACCGGAATACAGGTAGTTATGCTTTATTAGTTTCAAAGTTTGACTTGAAATTTTAGAAAGGGGGCATTTCAAAATTAAATTCAAGATCCGTAAGCATGTTATGCAAAACGAAAAGAAAAAAAGGTGACATAATTATGATCCACCTAGGGCGGTAACATGTTGTTTCATGCTGGTTTGTAACGTATTTAAGTCGTGTTGTGTTAAAATCTACTTAACCAATACTTAACCCACTTAACATCTCATATAACAAAGGTTCATATCTTATGAGATTCATGTCGTGTTTAGTGAGTTGGTGTCATATTTGATTGAATTTGTGCTATCCATTTATTCGATGGGTCTTAAATGATTCAATTGTTCACCACAAAAAGCGTTAAAATAAAACCTAAAACTGCTAATTCTAAGTCAATTGTATATTGAGTTCTCAATTGTGTCTAAATTTGGGAGGTCTGGTAGTTTCAAATTCAGGTATCCAACACCAATCAACAAAGCATGTTCCGATGTATCCTACGAATAAAATAATTCCCAAAGCCATGAACTGAATACATGTTTTGAGGTGATGATGAGAGTGTTCTTGGAATTTTGTGAACTGACTCCATCTGTCTCTTGTTAGTGTTGTTCTCATGATCAGCAACAGTACATATTACATAGGTCCTGTTTTCCACTGATTCTGAGCCTTAAAAGAGGGAACTGTGTGGACCTAACTGGTTGATCCATTCATGGCTGGAGGTCAATGTCTTATTCTGCAAGTATATATTTATATGGCAAGAGCGAAACCTAACATTAGATTTGGCAAAAGTGGTACACAAAATACAAATACGGCATTAAAATCAAAAGAATGAGAATCAAAGTGACGCAAATAGTCACATTTGAAAGGCGTTTATTGTATTTTTTTGTGCCAAATTTAAGATGGCAAAACCATCTTAGATAACTTTTTAAGGGAGTTGCCAACTGCACTCCACAATTGACATTAGACTCTTCACATGTGTAGTTTTCCATATACAAGGTGTGGTGCAAAAAGTTGATTTGGAGTGGGAATAGACATACTCATATACAACCAGTTAATCAGTCAGATCTCAGCAATTACAATAGACGAATGAATTGACCTAGATTCAAAAGAACTCATAGATGAACCTCAGTTAGAGACAAAAATTTCAACCGTAAATGATGAGTAAGTGAATAGACTTTCGAGGGTAAAAGAATGAAGGATCATAACTAAATTACCAAGCAATATATGTAGTTTTAACTTAGATAAAAAATTTCGTTGCAAAGCGCATGGTGCTAATCAAATGATCCTGTGACATAGTTTTAAATGAGTATAATATAGTTGATTGTTATTCTATATTTTGAAATATTATTTATATCTTAGCATTTTGAATTTAAATTTTAGTAATTCTTAAATATTAGACCACGAGGAATTTATCTTCCATTAATACACTAATCCTAACGTAAATGAGTTACTTTTAACTGGACTAGAGGTTAAAGTGCACGTAAATTGATTTAGACACTTTTGACAGTTGAACAAAAAACAAAGTTTATATTTCTTAAGATAATACTATTATTATGTGTTAAACAATCATCACTATTTAATATAATAAGTCATAAAATATGAATTAATTGAGAAAGTTTTTTTGATAGCAACGATTTGTTATACTAGAGAGGGAAAGGGAGAGCTGAGAGAATCGAACTTTTAACATGCCACTCCATTACAAAAGGCGTAGACCATTCGGGTAAGAACTGAGGTACAATGTATTACTTGACGATTAAATGTGAATTTATTGGGCTTTTTCCCGGCCATTTTCGAGGGGGCCGAAGCATTTATGTCAAATTACATGTATGCCTACGCATTTCATGAAAATCCAAGAAAAGCCCAAAAAACCGAGTGGCAACTCCAAGTCTCCAACTCACTAAAACTTCTCTTTGTAGGAGGAGAAGAGAGAGACGACGCTGCTCTGCTTGCTGCCTTTTGGTCTCCCCTTTTGTTCACTAGTACGATCTACCTCGTAATCTCTTGAATTCTGTTAATTTAGGGATTATCTTTGATCATTTCCTACCAATTGAATGATATATGTGTTTGATTTGATGTGTTAAATTAATGTGGTCTTGTTTGTTTTTTTGTTTCCGTCAAGAAGTTTGTTTTCTTGTTCTTCATAATAACTTTGTTGACCTTAAATCTGATTAGATTTCTTGTGGGTTTTGATCAGTTGAAACAATTCAATGTACAAGGGAATGATGGGTGTAGGGTATTTGGGTAGTGGAGGGCCTTCCTCATCGTCCTCCAATTTGTCGGCTTTAGCTCCACCTTTTACCGTTGATCGGTCCAATCCCAAATCCAATTCAAACCCGCTTGTGCATTTCGATGATTCACTCTATGCTGCACCCTTCAATCAAACTTGGGTATATCCATACTCCACAGCTCCTAGACCTGATTTTGTTTCCAATCCTGAACTGGAAGTGGATTCTATACGGACCACCAGTCTGCCTTTAGCAAATGATAATGGGTACCCAGATTCCGGGTCTATGAACCCTTCAGGTCATTGGTCTACCCTAAACCCTACTGCCAAAACTGGGAGGGATGCATTTTCCTATTCTGTTGAAGCTAAACCCTATTGTCATCCTTTTGCCTTGCCCATGGTTGGAGATGATTCTTCTTTGGTGGCCATTAATGAACCTAGCTATGATCTGTTGTCGACTTCCGGTCATGCCCGCTTGGATGTATCTCCTCAAGTTGATTATACTGAAAGCTTGTCTCCTTTGGAGTATAAGCCGCAGTGGGGTGGCTTTTGGACTGGATTGGCCAATGCAAAGCGCGATAAGCGGATTGAACTTGATGGCAGTTCCTACTCAGAGGAGAAGAATGGTTCTGGTTCGCATGTTTACAAGCCTTACATTAAACAAGGTATTACCCCTTTTGTATTTGTTGATCAATGGATTTTAACAGAATTGGCCCAGTCAAATGAAGGCAAATAAGTCATTTAGTCATTGATAAATCAGATTGGAGTCTTTGGCGTAGTTAAATTGTCAAGCGCGGTTGCATTATTTTCACAAATATCAAGGGATTGTCACTAAAATTGACCATAATTTGTTGTGGCGTTTGTTTCTATTTTCAACGTTTACTTTTTTCTCCTTTCAAAGGTTTCCTTTGGTCATGTACATGATTGCGTCATTTTTTTTGCATTGTTATCATCTCATTAATTGTAGCTTGTCTTTTGTTTGATACGAGTGTAAGTGGGTCAGTATGTGCAAAATATGGTTGTTTCAAAAAATGTTACTTCTTGGAAAATATGCTGTTGTGTATCAATATCTTTTCCTTGACAGATAAGGTAATAACCTATAATGTATCAAAAGTATGAGGTTCAACACATCATGAAACAGGTTGACCTTCTTTAGGTTCCCCCTATAATAATTATGGGAAGTACTGGATTGACGATGTCATTTTAGGCTGCCACAATGGGAACTTCCCTGACTTGCTCTTCGTTTTCAGAGGCATAAGTTTTTGACATCATTGGGTGTAGGGACATATTTCTCTGAGATTAGAGTAATATTTGCAGTTAGCCAAACAAAATCTTTCAATAGACTTACCTAGATAGGGTTCTAGTAATTATTTTCCCTATGCAAGATAAACGACTCTCGTCCTCAACCTTGTTTTCTTCAACTCTCTCATTCTCTGTGGATAATCTCTCCTTGATTCTGTATATGGTTGCTTGTGTTTTACCCTAGTTTAGTTGTATTTGATGTGAAAGAGGAAGGGAAAGAAGAGGAATAATTATGGGTAAAAATAGTTTGAATGTGACATGCCTGAGCTGAAGAATATTTTGTGTATTATGGTGATCTGTGTCTGGGCCATTCGAAAGCAATTCTTAAGCATAGTTTCACATTTCTTTGCCATTCATGTTGTTGTGCAGGAGCTCGTACCGATGAGGGCAGGAGCAAATGTGGAGAAGATTTTGCCATTTCTCAGGGAAAATGTACTGATTCTTTTGGAATAGCAAATTCTGCTAGTTCCTTAAGTATTGGGATATTGGATGGTAATTCATTTTTCGGCAAAAATATCAGCTTCATTCCTTTTGAATCCTCCAGAATGTCTCTCTCGGGAGCTGGCTCAGTATTTGCAGAATCTCTTTCACAGGCACCTTCTCTAGAAACAGCCTCAAATTCCATATACCATCAAAAGCCATACACTCCCCATCAGAAACATGATTCCTTTATGGATGATTGCATGACAGTTATAACGTCTTCACCTGCAGTTCTCGTAGGACCACCAACCATTGGGACTACTACTTTAGCACCAAACACAGTTTCACCTAAAACTCTGAATAGTGGCAATAATGCAGCTGTTTACCATGGAGATTTTAATAGCATTAAATTTGCAAAAGGAAAGGAGCCTCAGCTACCTATAAGGTCTGATGGCAATGAAGATTTCCTGGCTACAAACAAACCCAGCTTTCACACAGAAAGAAGTGAACACATCTGTGTTGAATCCTCCTCCACAAAAGTAGAGCTGTCAAACAAGCTGCTCCATAAGGATGCCCCAGATCATAGGTCCAAAGCAAGATCAGGTTGTCAGGTTCCTGATAAAAATATCATCGCCGTATTTGATGGTGCTGGTGTCAAGTCTACTGAGAGTTCCTCAGATGGTTTAGACCATCATAACCCTGCTGTTGATTCACCCTGCTGGAAAGGAGCACCAGGTGTTAATTTTCCTCCATTTGAAGTCTTTGAAGCCACAACTAAGCAGCATCTTATGAAAAATTTAGAAGCACAAATTGGTTTGAATATCCACGAGTCTCAGATTTTTGCTCCCTTTAATGATTCTGTGAAATTTTCCTCTTCAAAATCATGTGAAATTAGTATGCAGAATCAAAATTGGCATATAGATGATAGTCTATCACTTTCTCCGAAGAGAAATTTAGATGATAATTGCCTGGTCAAAGAACAGAGGTCAGGTGAAGCTGTCAAAGCAGGAGATGACTTTCCCAATCTGAGTAGCAACATTCGAGTTCTATATTCTGATGAGATTGACAAACCAAGAAAAGAATATGACTTTCCTCATGGGTCAAAAAGTGACAGTTGTGTTAAATCTCGTCACACCAAGCAACTGAATCCTGAAGAGGAAAACTTCATGTGTACAAAGATTAAGTTACGGACTGGGGTTGAAGACAGTGGGTTGAATTCCAATGATGCCTCAGAAGATGGTCGGGTTCCGTTGCATGTTGTGGAAAATGTCTTATCTTCACCCTCTTCTGGAGAAGACGCTAGTGAGCTTGTAAAACTTCATGGTAGGGAAAGAACTCCAACAATGGGCATTCAAATGCTGGTCAATGCATTGCATAACCTTTCAGAATTGCTTCTATTCCATTGTTCAAATGATATATGCAGACTGAAAGAACAAGATTATGAGGCCCTTAGGCATGTCACCAACACACTTGGTGCATGCATGTCAATGAAGATGGTAAATGCGATGCCAACTGGAGAGTCATCTTTTCCCCAACAAGGCCCTTTTCATAAAATTGCTGTGTCACCTGATCTGCATCTGGTGTGTTTTGGTTTTTCTTGATTCTGTTTAAATGTTTTGAGTACACTACTATTTTTGTCACATTGACAATTCGAGGTTTCAAATTACGGAGATTGTTCTGGCATCATGAATTCGTGAGTGTTCTATTTATTAATCATCTATGGGTTGTTATATAACTTGCATTCTATTATTGCTATCTATTCGATTGCAAGTAATTGTAGTTATATAAATTGGATTCCATACTGGATATGGCCTCTTTTTTCTAGAGAGGAATCATGTTTTGAACCTCCGAATCTTTTGAGCATATATAAAGTAGCTAAACTCATTATTCGCCAGGGTGCCAGTGCAAGCCAGCCTCAGATGAGGAACAAAGCAGCTGCAAATTTGCTTGGTCAGCTTGATTTTCAGCATACGGAAGAAGACAAGAGGAACAATAATATTTCTGGTAAGAAAGCTGAGACATTTCAAGGTTTTGTTTCTTTAAGGGATGATGCAGAAGTTTCTAATGATGGTAACATAGTCCAGGTATGCTATTTCTCCCAGTTCTTCAGTGACCAAAAAAATATGAAATGATCATATTGGTCATAGCTTTTCTTGCAAAGGAGAGTGAAAAAAAAAGAAAGAAAGAGAGTTTTTAATATTTTATAAATATATGAGTTAAATTGTTATGTTTCCCGACTTGCAGGCTATAAAGGAGATCCTTAACCAGAACTTCCATGGTGAGGAAGAAGGGCAGCTACAAACTCTCTTGTATAAGAATCTTTGGCTCGAGTCTGAAGCTGAATTGTGTTCCATTGGTTACAAAGCTCGCTTTGAGCGAATGAAAATTGAGATGGACAAAAGCAAGCTAGACAAAGTAAAAGGTTAGCCTCACTTCCTTCAAAACTGTTTGTCACATTTATGGTCTCTAATCTTCTTCTGCTTCAGATGTGTCAGAAAATCCTAAGGTTGCAGAGAAACTATCAATCTCCGAGATCTTGCCTGATCCAAACATAACAAGCACATTAACACCTATGGTACAAGAAAGCACATCACTGAAGACACCCATCCGGGATTTTCCAAGTTCAAGCACAACGAGCCATGTTGATGATGTTGAGGCTTCCGTCATGACCAGATTCCATATCCTAAAATGCCGTGATGACAATTCAAATTCCATAAATATGGCGGGGAAACAACTACCAGAGGTTTTTGATGCTGGATTTGCAGGTAAGAGAAACTGTTGGCCATTTTCTGAATACCAACAAGAGGATGGATGTTTGGATGTGGGTGTGGGACCTCCTCATCTGCAGCATGACACTGGGAATGGTTGTGAAGACAAATTTGGGTCATACAGAGATGGTTCTGATCATGATAATGTCAGAGAGTTCCACGTGTCTGCCAAGGATGACTCAGTGATTCAATCTTACAAGAACAGTGGGCTGGCTACTCAACGTTCTTCTGGGTGGTATGACAGCTCTTCATCAGATTGGGAACATGTGCTGAAGGACGAGTTTACATGGCGAAAATGATGGAATTATATCTACAAGAGTATTCCTGAAGATGTAAATAGTTTCTGTGTTTTGGTTTTATGCCTAGTGGACATGTAAAACTCCAACTGATGTATATTTGTGTAAGTAGGAGATTCTCTATAAACTTGTCAAAAGCTTTTGATCTCTATGTTTTCAGGAGTTATCCGTACTTATAAATTACATTGCTCTATGTCAGTGCAAACTACATTGTTTCCTATTTGTGATCAGATGAAGAAGCTCCCGATGGGATCAACCTCGAGTGATTACAGGAGATAACAAAACTGATTTCAGTTTATTTGATTGTCAAAATATCCAAGAAACAAGAATGGGAAAAAGATCACCCGGCAAGAGTGAGAGTGGTGGTTGGTTGTCAAATACATCACCAAAGAGTCGAGTTAAAAAATTCTACAAGGTTTGGTTTTTGATCTATTGCAACGTAGCTAGCAATGAGTTTACTACAGTGAACCTGTTAAAGAACAGATGCCGTGTCTTGCCATCATACCATGAATATTAGAAGATATGGAGAAGCAAATTGAAGTAATTTTTTTTTTTACTTTAATAAATTGTTACATCGCTATTACAATGAATAACCATTTATTTTAACTTTCGAATAAGACGAGAATAACTATAAAGAAATAAAAATAAGTCCGAAATGGAGCACCCTAAAATCCCAAATAAAAGAACGTAACTAATCCAATTGATCTTTTTTATCTCTTGCTTGTAGAGTCTTTAAAAAATCGAGCGTTTACAACTAGAGCAATCCCAATTCTAATTGTTAAATAAATTAAGTCTTCTACACACTACTTTTTCAATGAATGCCAAAGAAAATGACATAAGTAATCCAATTGATCTTTTTGATCTCCTACTTGTAATGTAAAATCTAGAGAAAATTGAGCGTTTACAACTAAAGTAAACTCAATTCCAATTGCTAAAAGTCTAAGTCTTCTACGCACTACTTTTCCAATGAATGCCAGCTCATATTATGTATTAAATCTCTAGGGGGGCCTCTAACAACTTAGGGCTTCCCATACCTTGAGACTGATCTCATATTCAACGCGCATGTAGCACCCGGATTTACTTCTTTTCAGTTTGGATTTGCTATAAACGACAAAAAGATTCCTTGACATTTTGGGACATACATGCAATTCATCCTCGTTTTTTACTTCTTTTATGCCTTATGTTTTCGTCATTACTGATATGTAATTATCCACTAAATAACATATTTGAACAAAGGCAGCCAGGCTGGTTTGTAGAGAATATAATATCCTCAACCCGAGAAAATATTCAATGTAACAGTAATACTATGTCAAGAATGTTGTTATAATATCACCAACTAATAATAAAATTTCAAATTGACAAAGTGAAGAAGAGAGTGAGTAGTTATTGACTTACATGGACAATTAGTTATTAGTTTGTGTAGGGTTTGTTTTTTTATTTGTTTACACATTATTAGTTGATGATACCACGAGACAATGCCGACGCGTGCAATGAATATTTTTTCAACAAGACTTAATTACGACTTTGTCCTTTTCAAATTCTTTCTATATGCCATTATGGCAAGTTGGTTGGCTCGCTACTTTGCTAGTTCCATCTCTTTCTATAAATGGCTACACTTCAGTTTCCAAAAGTATCAGAACCTATAGAACAAGCACTTATTAGATCTGAGGAGAGAGAGAGAGAGAGATGATGTTGCCTATAGTCCTGGTCTTGGTATTGTGTTGGAGTTCTCAAATAGAAGCACAACAGCTTCAAGTGGGATTCTATAGAAATTCATGTCCTAGTGCTGAAACCATTGTAAAGGAAGAGGTCGCAAAGGCATTTCTCTTCAATAAGGGAATTGCCCCTGGCCTGATAAGAATGCATTTTCATGACTGCTTTGTTAGGGTAAGCACATTGTAGGTCAGCAAATTAGGTCCCAAAAACATTGCTCTGGTTATATACATAAAATATCAACCGACATTTTATTTTGTTTATGTCCGGTCCATTGTTGCTTCATTGGGGTTGGTTATATAAATCGTGTTTCTCGTTTATTTCCAGCCTATCTATTAATGAGTCATTGATTTGCTTCATAAGTGTTAGGGGCTGTTTAGATGATTTTTAAGATAGTGATTGGATTAGATTTATGACCATTACCAACCCTTAAGTTTTGTTCATGGGATTGAACAATATACTATATTCAATCTCATGTTTGGAAAGTGACAAGAATACACATGAAACTTACGGATTAATCACAAATATCACAAGATATTTGCTATGGAATTGTCTAAACCCACCCACCCCATGGTTTGTTGAAACCCTTATGCATGGGTTTTACATACGAGCCAATTATGGGTTAGGATTCAAATCCCCGGCCTGAAATTTACAACCTAACAAAGAATAAGGTAATGTATTGGACTAGTTTGACAAAACCCACTCTATGAAACCCTCCTAAACCCATGAACCACAAAAGATTAGTCTCTCTGGGATAACTCTGAATCTCTCTGGGATAACATCTTGGAATAACCCTAATACCAAATCAATGGATCTATCTCTATTCGGATCTCTTTGGAATAACACCAAATTTGTATTTGATCATGTAAAACACTGCTATATATACTGTACATATGCACTTTGTTAATCCTCGAGTTATTTGTCAATCTTATTTCAGGGTTGCGATGGATCTATCTTGATAAACTCAACCGCTGGAAATGTGGCGGAGAAGGACGGTCCACCCAATGGTATCACTCTTCGAGGGTTCGAAGTAATATACAGTGCCAAGGCAAGACTTGAAGCCCAATGTAAAGGCATTGTCTCTTGTGCTGATATACTTGCATTTGCAGCAAGAGATTCTGCAGTAATTGTAAGAAACCTAGTCTCCTCATTCACTCGTACACTGATTTTTGTCTGTGAAACTTCAAAGAAGTTCCAAGCTTTCAGGTCATGGAATGTTTGTATGGTTCTTTGGTTTAACTGAATTTTTTTTTTTGGGTCTGTAGTATGGCGGTAAGAGTTGGGATGTACCAGCAGGGAGGCGAGACGGAAGGATTTCACGTGCTGCAGAAACCATTGACATACCAGCTCCCTTCTTTAATCTGGATCAAGTTACCCAAGCCTTTGCCAAGAAGGGTCTAACGCAGGACGAAATGGTTGCACTTGCAGGTAAGGCTTCAATATTTTGTGACGTAGGATATCGTGGAAAAAAAACGAAATTAAAAAATAGAAACTATAACCGATTATCACAATAATATTATATTAAAGCCTTCAAAAGCCTTGCTGATTCATGAAGAATACCACAAAAAAAAAAGAGAATTCGTCTGAGTTCTCTCAAAACAATATAAATACGAAATCTTAATTGTCCTAATTTACTAGAAAAATCAACCAATAAACAATATTATGAAAATATCATAAACAACGGGATAAAATAAAAAAGTATCTAAAAAGTGTCATAACGTCATTTTTTGCCTTAAAAAAGGCGATGTGAAAGATGTATATTTCAATTTTTTAGATCGTCGAGAGCTTTTCAGAATTGGGTCTTCTGAAGTTTTCTGACACTAGCACTATTTTCGACGATCTTGATCTGTCATGTAATTATCTACTATACATGTTGCATTTTGTCACACGTACACAAATTCTTTTGTGCATAAGCTACAACGCTAAAGTTGTATAGATATCACGTGTCGGAATCTCATATTAGAAGGAAAAATAACACAAAATTGTCTCGGTAATACTATAAACGAGCTCACTACCTATAAGTTTTATGTTTTTTGGTGTTTCGAGTTTGAAACTTGTACATTTGAACTAGTGATATTGGATTCGTCCTCTCCCTCCTCAAACTCCTAAATTTTGTTGATTGATGGGTGTGAACAGGAGCACATACAGTTGGTCGCGCTCATTGCACATCATTTGCAAACAGATTATACAATTTCAGCCCAACGAATAGTCAAGATCCCAGCTTGGATCCCCTATATGCAGCACAATTGAAGAAGCAATGTCCCCGAGACTCGCAAGGAAACATTGATCCTAACTTGGTGGTTGAAATGAATATCAGCCCAGCTCTTCTCGACAACAGCTATTATACAGATGTTCTGGTTCATCGCGGCTTGTTTACATCCGACCAGACTCTTACTACCAGCGCCGCCACCACGGCAGAAGTGACATCATACGCATTCAATCAGTTTGACTGGCTGGATGATTTCGTTAATGCAATGATCAAGATGAGTCAGATTGAAGTGCTTACTGGAACTGACGGAGAAATTCGAAGAGATTGTACGGTCATCAACTAATAGGTGTTTTGATCATACCTTCCACAATGCACTACTAAAATAAGTAGCCTATGATGATCATAAGGCTCAATAAGCTAATGGTAATAAAACAACTGGTTAATCCAACTAATTTCAGTATGTTATTAATAACCCAGAAAAGCTAGTGTTTTGGGGTGTGTTGTATTCAACTGAATAAGAAGATCAAGCAATCTTATCAAGGAATTATGGGGAGATCAATAGATTCATATTCATATGGAAAAATATAAGACTAGTGTAATGTAGGAATGTTCTAAATGCAATTCAATTATTATATATATTGCTGATCAAATCTTTATTTTTCTTTTAATCTGTTTTACAACTCAAGCGAAGTCTTGTTAATGGTTGACAAAAACATTTCTAAATCGAGAAAGGTAGATTTATAATACTCAACAAATACATAAGAATCGTTTCTAAAAAGATTTACAGCGATGCTAGGATTTTATATCAAAGCTGAGACATTTTCCCAATATCATGGATTGATGTCATGGAATCGATGAAGACAATGGCATTATTGTTTTATTCTTTTTTAATATTACCAAGATCTGATTATATATGTTCCTCTTTTTTTCTGCTGGGATCAGACTATGTTCCTACAATTAAGCATTGTAACTGATAATCATCTTTAACTTTCCTCACTCTTCATATATTTGACTAGCTAGGAAGCAATGTTGCTTAGGAGCATTGCTGTGATCATAATTTTCTCCTACAAGCTTTTCTGTTCAATCAAGTCGATATAAAAGTTTAATAAATTCCGAATATCTCAATATAAAAAGATGGGTATTGACACCACAAAGCAATTAACCAGCAGCCCACCACTGTCCCCAAAATTTAAAAAAAAAAAAAAAAAGCAGACCCATCAAGAACACTAATCAGTGAGCATAAAGCATACTTTATGGATCTATCTTAACCACTATGCTTGTAATTTCATGCACTTTAGTCTACGCAAATCCCATATAGCAATCTCTAACTAATTATATTCTTGTCTTTTAATGCTTTCAAGTCAACACAAATCTTTTTCAGCTACTGCATAAACCCTAGTTGGAAAATGACATTCCAGCCTATTGCCTTCTCACATGGCACTAAACCATTATAATACATGAATGGGCACATAACATATCCATTCAATATATATGTACTTACTCACTGACCAAAAAGTTACGCACGTACTTAATTGTCTATATATAGCTATAATATAATGTCATAAACCATTCACACATATCAACTTCTACACGAAAGATGAGTACCAAGAAACCCAATTGCATGTCTATTATTTTGGTTTTGGTTTTGGTTTTGGTTTTATGTCAATGTATTCGGCTGAAAGCTCAGCTTCAAGTAGGGTTTTACGCTGCTTCATGCCGTTTGGCGGAGTTCATAGTTAAAGATGAGGTTAGAAAAGGGGTTAGTAGTGACAAAGGTATGGCCGCTGGCCTCCTCAGAATGCATTTTCATGATTGTTTTGTGAGGGTAAGTTAATGGATGTTACAATTCCTTGAATATCTCTTACAAATAAAGCTTTAACATTCTTCCATTTTCCACCTTGGCAGGCAATTTGATCAGTTACTGTTGATGAAACTCAACAGTTACTCCACTGGTCTTTGAGATCTAATGGATTTTATGGTACTTGTAGGGTTGTGATGGATCAGTCCTAATTGACTCCACACCTTCAAACACAGCAGAGAAGGATTCTCCAGCTAATAATCCTAGTCTTCGAGGGTACGAAATCATCGATAACGCAAAGGCTAGACTTGAAGCATCATGTAAAGGAGTTGTCTCGTGTGCTGATATACTCGCTTTTGCGGCAAGGGATAGTGTGGAGATGGTAAGGGGGGTTCTGTTCTGTGGGCAATTGAACTCATTCTGACACATTGAATTGCATATACAACTCTAATTTTCCTTGCAGACAGGAGGGTTTGGCTATGACGTTCCTGCTGGAAGAAGAGATGGAAGAATTTCGTTAGCTTCTGATATACAAGCGAACTTACCTGCTCCTACACTAAACGTCAACCAACTCACTCAAATGTTTGCAAACAAGGGATTCACTCAAGAAGAGATGGTGACGCTTTCTGGTAAGAGTTCCTAATCATCATTCTCTCCCGTCCAAGCTCAGAGGTGTTGATCGACCCAAGCTTATCGAATATGTTCCCTCTCGGCTCGGTTGTGATTCGAGATGCTTGAACTCCAGCTGAGCTCAACAAAACTTTAGAAATTAAACCATTTAAGTTGGTAATCAATCTGTCAAAAAAGATCTCTTAAAATATGCCTAACTATCCTGTAAATTTTCCAAAAACAAAAAAAAAATCTACCACAGGAGAGAGAAAGAGAGAGATGCATATAACCTGGAAGTGTTTGAGAATTAGTTTGGGACTCTTCATCTTTTGAAGAGGGATTGTTTTGTAGTAACAACAAAATTATTTATAAATAGGCGTCTATTCGAGCTGAATTAAAGCTAAGCCATATGCTAATACTCAGATTCGACTCAATAAAAAGTGAGCTTACGAATCTCATCAGATTTAGCAAATTTTGCAATCAAAATGAACTTGAACAAGCCAAAATGAAGAACAGCCAGAAATACTAGTATCGTTTAGGTCATATCTCCTCAAACAATAACTTCGTGATTCACAGGCGGACACACCATCGGCCGGGCTCATTGTACTTCCTTCAGCACCCGACTGTACAGCTTCAACTCAACAGTGAGTCAGGACCCAAGTCTAGATCCCACATATGCAACCCAGCTGAAGCAGCAGTGCCCACAAGGCAGCACAAACCCTAATCTGGTGGTTCCAATGGACACATCAACCCCAAGCACCACAGACGTAGGCTACTACAGGGACATTCTAGCCAACAAAGGCTTGTTCAGTTCAGACCAAACTCTCATGACAAACACAGCAACAGCAAACCAAGTGACTCAAAATGTTATGAACCCCATGCTTTGGAGTAGAAAGTTTGCTGATGCAATGGTGAAGATGGGTCGAATTGGTGTGCTAACAGGTAATAACGGAGAGATTCGAGCAAAATGCAGAGTGATCAACAGCTGAACAATATCGAATTATAATAAATCATGTACTACCAATCTGGATTAATTTTTTCAGTGTTTCTTGTACAAGAAAAGAATTCATTCGGCATTTTTTATTAGCAAAATCGTGCCAGCTTTCAAATAATAGTAAAAACAATTAATTAAGCATATTAAAAGTGACAAACTTAATGACACCTACCAGTGGGATACCGTTCCTACTCACTTTTAGTCAATATGTTCACTACGGTACATCTGATTCGATCAATGGCTGAATCAATCTATTATTTGTTTTGTTGCTTGATAAACTATGAATGGAAGATATATCAATACAGCTCATGATGTTCTAGCATTGGTATTATATTTGATAGCCCAAACTAGCAAAAGTCCACTTCTACAAAAATTATGACAGTACAAGCCAATGGTAACACCAAATGAGCCCGAGATTTATACTTGGGATCAAATCAAAACTGGTCTGCTTGCCAAATTTATGTCTAACATTGAACAATCCCCGTTTCTATGTATTCTGTTTTTTTCACCGAGCAAATTTTCCATCGCCTCCCCCCCCCCCCCCAAAGTTTCCGACCAAACCCAATTTTTACGAGCCAACATTTTCTCAACAATGAATCAAACAGTCCAAATACAGATCCTGCTCATGGCCAAATCATAAGCACATGATTACTAACATGCAATTCGAAGTAATGATAACAATTGGAAACAGAAAATTTTGCAACAATGAACTAAAAAAACAAACACAATTATCAGCAGTCATGTTATAATTCTTATACTCTTCAATCTAAGCAAGCCATGCCACTTGACCTCTCATCGGCAATCCAATGCAGATACACAGCACATTGGTCTAACAAGTAAAACAAAACGAAAGGGATGGTCAACCAACTAGGTCAGCCCCTATGGTGATGAATAATAGGAATGCAAGTATAGCAAGGGTCAACCATTTTATCGAGCATTACAAACTCTCATCCGTGGCAACATATAATCCTTTAATGAAGGCAAAACCAGCAAGAGCAAAGCACATAAAGCCTTCTTTGCAATTCCAAAAAAAAAAAAAAGAATGAAATAAAACTACCCAGTAGGGGGTTTAATGTACCAATGATAATTAAAGTAATATGATCATTTCCAAAACTCCGTCAACAGAGAGCAACACTTCAAGATCGATAATAGATCCTACCTAAGTAGTCAGCTCCATAATAGCACTAACTATGTCTCCACTGTGAGTCTTGAGAGCCTTGACGGCCTTTCCCCTAGAGACCCCTGCCTGTGTCATCACCAAATCAATGTCACGTGGCTCCACCCCTGTCTCATCAATCTCTTCCTCTTCCTCATCAGCCTGAGCTGCTGCGGAGGAAATCTCTGGCTTCGTCGTGACAGATCCCATGTCTGGCATACTGAACTGTCGGGCAGCCTGAGTCTGCAGCTGAGAGCTCAAATCCTCTATCTTCGCCTCTCCAAAGATGACATAGGTCTCAGAATTTGGGCTTTTAAATACATCAGGCTTAGATATGAAAAATAATACCTGCAATACCATCAAATAATCAGTACAAGGCCACCCATCACAAAAGCTAATCAACAACACAAACAAAAAATCAGACAAATGTTTACATTTTTGGTTCTCTTTATGGTGACCCTACTAACACCAGTAACAGGCTTCATGCCCAGCTTCAACATCGCCTTTCGACTCTTCTTCTCACTTCTGCTCTGCTTTGAACTCTCGTTGGTACCTGCGTCTCATTCTCCAATCAATTTTATTTTGGGAAAATCCTAGAAATATTGTTATTAAACAAAATTAACTACATTATTATTGAAGCATTAGTTGTCTTTGATGAAAAAACATAGCTTAACAAAGAACAACTCCAAAGCAAACAATCAGAACAAAAAGTACTCTGCTGCATGAATCAAGAAAATGAGGTTGATTTCTAATCAGGAGGCAGCTAATAAGGCACAAGTATTGGTGAGAAACATGTAATTCATTAAGTGGTCCACAAAAAAAAAAAA
>CM042201.1:21535483-21545555 GCA_023539305.1 Ilex asprella | reverse complement strand
TATATATATATATATACATCAGACAATATCCATCACTCACACAATATATATACTAGCAATTACTCATGTCTGAAGACACTATATAATTCGAAAACAAAATTATAACTATTTATACATACATAAAATCGATCTATAACACAAAATTTTGACCATTGTCAATCAATATATATTTTTAAAAAAAAACAAACAAAACAATCTCCTTTAATGTTTGTAACCAGTATTGGGATTTTTGTAGCATTAAAGATAAACTTTTGTAATTTTATCCCCTAAAAGTCTTTGCCACCACACCCTATTGACCTACCATGAGATGGCCTTTGCAGTTGCCAAAATCAAATAGATCTTCACCACAATACTTAGTTGGATTTAATCCCTCATTTGAAGCTATACCTGACACTATGACGATACACATCCTTTGGAATCTACCACTTTCTTCATGTTTCACCTAAAATAAAAGCACGCATAATATTTGATTTCCAAAACAAAAAGAGCAGCAAATAAGCAGCCATCAATCTCACCAATGATCTCCTAATTTCACTAATAACTATTACTGTTTAATAATTTGGAAAACTTTTGAATTTTGAGGTACTTACCCAAATTTCTCTCTCCAATACTCCACCATTATTAATCCTTCCAAACATGCCATTAAACTCGCATGTCAAAATGACCACTGCATGCCTCTTAAGAATTCCAAATAATTTAATCTTCCAAAAGATTTGTTACCCATGTTTTCCAGTCATTCACAGTCCAATTCACTTATTTCCCAATTCAATTTTATTTTCCCTAATCACCACTCCAATCATCGATGCCTTATAATACAACTATTGTGCCGATGTCAAATATATCAAATAGATAGTCACACTTAGTCCCACAAATTTTTAAGAACAAAGAACCTACAACTTTTAAACTCAAGGAAAAAATGATTGAAAACCAGAGTATAACTTTGAAAATGTCGAACCTATGCATATGCATTGGATGTTGATTGATCGTAATAGAAATTAACATGATTAAACTGAAATAATTGAAGTTCAAGCCATTACAAATGTATCAGGAACTCGAGCAATCAAATCAACTCAGGCCATTGCGAAATCCTTGGTTGTGCTACTCATCAGAGCTTTTTGATCAATCAAAATTACTTCTCCATTTCTATATGGTCTTCCCATGAGTTGAAATATAAGCAAAATACTGCTAGCAAATAAAGGATGTTGTTGGGAACAAATTACATCAGAGAAGATGGAATTCAATGGTATTGTAGAACATTGAGTGCCTGAGTGGTAAAAGACATTGAAAAATTACACAGTCTAAACTTGCAACAACATTAAAAAATTAAGACTGATGTAATTTGAAGGTATTGATGTAATTAAAAGCCATGCATGATGATTAATAAGTCACAAAACTTCAACACTTATTATCAAATTACTCAAATGAATATGAGTTATTTAGTCAAATTATTTTCTAGAAATTGATATATAGTCAAATTACTTTATTTTTTAGACTGTGTCAGGCACAGTAACAGTGTTGAAAAAATATTGATGTACTTTCTAGACTGAGTAATTTTTTCATTTGGTTGCCACTCAGTCTACACCTGCAACAACATTGAAAAATTAAAAAAAAAAAAAAAAACCCATTTCACCTCATGCTAAAGGATTCATTTTTAGCAGACACTTTCTGAGTTTCTCTCTCTAGTTTAATCGAAATAAATAAAAACACCGTTCAAATGAGGACTGTGACCAAGTAATCTCAACAAAATAGCTACTCAGTCACCGACTTTTGGGTAAAAAAGAAGGTTAAAGAATAGCTAGAAAGAACATCTTCATACATAAATTTAAAACCAGTCCAATATTTCTTACTTAGACAACAAAATGAATTTCTTTTTCATTGTTTTAACTTTGGACCCGAGAAATCACCAAATTCATGAGTTCAACTATATAGACTACAGAAATAATCAATCAAGAAAAGTTGTAGATATGTACCTACTTCCATAATTTTAGTCAAAGAAGTTTTCCAAAGTAGCGATTGGATTGGGTTTGGTTGATGGAAGGCGATGGACAGAGGGAGAGAGAGGAGCAGAGAGAGCGTGTGGCTATTTTTCGTCCATAGCAAGCCACACCTGCTTTTTTTTATGGTCGTTGGCGGTTGAGGGAGACTTTCAATTGTGTTGTGGGGGGTGTGAGGTGTTGTTCGGTGGTGGCTATGGTGGCATTGGTGGCGACTGTGGTTGTTGTACTGTTGAAGGACCGAGAGAGAGAGAGAGATGGGTATGAGATATTAGGGCTAGATTTGGGAGGCATCGTCTGAGTATAGAAAAGGGTTACTGGTATAATAAATTAAGGGAAAAAACATGATAAACGAATAGAGATTTCCTTTGATTAAGGGATTAAAAGAAAAAGAAATATTTTGAGCGAGATAAAAAATTTGGGAGCTAATTTGGTGAATTAAATCAAAAATTTTGAGATGGTCTGAGACACCAGTAGCTTGAAACAGTTTGAAATAATATGGTCCGTTGGATGATATTTTTTTGTTACCAAATGATCTGGGCCGTTATTTGTTTCTAAAATTGAAAATCGTCATACTTTATTTTATAGATTAGTTCAAACATTTTTAAAAGTTAAAAAAAAATGAAAAAAATATTTCTAAAGTCTTTTGCCGAAAAACTGTCGCTTCACTAGCTGCCAAGTGGCACAATATTTCAAGTTCGGCAAAAGATTCTAGAAATAGTGGAGCGGCAGTTGTTTGGGTCAAATTTTTAGAATGTAAAAATCTTCTACTATCTTATTGGATTGTTCGATCAAACCAAACCATGAATTATTGAGAGGTTAGCGGTTGGGTGGAAGACTTAACAGCCCAAGCTTATCGATGAAGACCAGGGTTTGGATTTGGATCCAGAAAGCACATTCATGATCAAGACTCAACATGCCTAATCCCTGTGATATCATCTTCAAAGAATCAAAGTTAACCAGGTTCGGATGGTATATTTAATTAATAGATTAAGTTTAATTATAGTATTTATCATTATTTATTTACTTTTTATTCAATTAAAATGTGACATCTATCAAGTATTTTTATTTTATTATTTCAATTACCTTGTATTTTTTTAATCAATGATTACAAATAATTTAAATCAAAATCAAAAATTAATTTTGGCTCTATTGGTTAGAAATAATATAAATTAAAAATCAAAGATCAATTTTATCCCTTACGATTTCTCTAATTTTGATGTAGATAATTTATTTTTGATCGAATCGTGAAAAAAATTAGTCAAAATGAACGTAAACTAACTCGAACACCCTTATCGTTGAAAAAGAAAAATACCTAACAAGCTTTACTGTGGTCTCCTCCCCCTCTGAATGGTTTCCAATATCGATATGGTGGAGTTATTCAACTTTCTAAGGCAACCAATGGAAAGCGGATAAATGGCTTGCTAAAAATTATACATGTACCATTTGGTGACTCTATTTTTTAATTAATTTTTAAGCAATAAACAATTTTGTATAAAAATAAAAATACATTTATAGAAGGTATTACACATAATATACATGTGACTAAAGGTTACGAGAAAGAAGATCCGACAAGGTCAAAAAATAAAAATAAAAATAAGAAAGCAGATGTTACTATAAAGGTAATTGAAAAATAAGTATAAATAGTAAAAATACTTTCTTAAACCGTTATCAAACATCACCCAGGTTAGAGATTCGGTGGTTTGTTGTGTCTAATTTAGAGTCCGTCCTAATTTTTATGAGATTAACAAGTAAGATTTAATTTACGGAAATTTTCATTGTTCTCACCAGCAACTTTGCGGTCCGAGGGTAGACCATGGCTTGCAGTTTTCCGCCATCTAGCCCCACTAGTGGGTTCGGATTGATATGATAATATCTAGGCAGGGGAAGGGTGGGTTTTGGACAAGGGCAAAAACTTCCACTCAGTTAGAGTGGAAAGCGATTGAAGCATTGTCATTAAGTGGAGTGGGAAGGAGCTTTTACTCCATAGAAAATTAGAGAACAATAATTCTCTTTGTACCAATGATTTCTCAATTCAGCTAACAAGGCTGCCCACACGGTGTGTCCAGCAAGAATTTTCATCCATCTCTCTCCGAATTGGACCACTTTAGTTTTCTAATAGGAAGTAGGAACGGTAGTTAGGGGTGTTAATCGAGTCCTTGTCGAGCCTTTGTCGAGCTTAATTTACACATTAACGAGCTGACTCGTTTAACTATTTACTCTTAAACGAGCTTAAAATAGTGTTCAAGCTTGGCTTGATTAACAGCCCTAACGGTAGTAGACTAGTGTTGAGACAAAACAAGTAGTCTTTGTTCCGTACTTGTTTAAAAAAGATTCGTTCATATCCAATCTATCTCTATTAAGGAGAGAAATTTTAATTCTCATCCACACCCCGTAGATAAATTCTAATTCATGTCCTCTCCACGGATCTTCTAGTAGTGAATCACGCCAAAGAACCCATTAAATCATGCCGGAGAAGCTTCAGCCTTTCAAAAAAAAATTAAAGGGTCTCTAGCCCAGTAAACATATCTTCAAGCTTGTACGGGACTTCCTCCATCTATCAAACCATTCCATAAAATTCCACTAATCCATATAGATTAGGGCATCTCTAAACTTGACTCAAATTTATATTTGAGTTAAAATGACTTAATTTTTTTTTTTCTAACTTTGGATTCAAATCTATACCAAATTAAGACAAAACTTATTCTGAACCAAAATTGAAGCAGACTCAAATTCTATATCAATTTTCTAACAGTAATCTTTTAACCTATTCAAAATTAAAAGATTTCTTTGACGACTTGTTTTCTGTCTTTTCTTGTCTTTCTCTATTACGTTGCTTCGCCGACCACTACCAAAACTTTCACAAATCATTTGAAGGCCTGTAGATTACTTTTTTTCCTTTTCAACTTCCATCTTCTTGATTTCTTGTATTTTTTAAAACCCTAATCTCACCCATATTTCATACTACTAGTTGGTGTACACGTACGTTGTAGGTGGATCATTTCGAGTTATTATTTTTAACAAAGTATTGCTTGACCAAATTATTCTTAAAAGTCCTTACATTGAAATATAAGTAATAAGCTTGACTCCAACTTAAAGACGCATGATCTTTTGGTTACCAAACTTATCATACCATAATATTATTGTCTAATAAAAAATATCTAGGACGATGATATGAAAACCAGACTCCACATACAATTGAAACGAGAACCTTGCCTTTTCAAGAGAGAGAGATACAAATAACACATGGATATAACCATGAAATATTGTTTTTCTAAAGGTTGTTGTTAAAAAGGGTCAACTATCTAGTATTGTTCAATACTTCATTAAATAATGAGTATCAAACTCTCCAGCCAAATCCATTTACAAGTTCTCAAATGAAGTTCCTATCAATTTATATCATATATGAATTAAGATCAATGGTGTATACAAGATTTTCGAGAGTTAAAAGAAAGAATAACCTCAAAAGGCTGAAGAATATTAGTGCTTAGCTGCAACAAACCTATAGACTTTGAAAATATATGCATGACCATTTAAGTTTAAAAAATATTCATTTTATCATTAACCCCAGCCACTGTACCTTCCAGCTCAGAGAACGATCAATTTAACCAGCAACATATGAAACTAATCCAGAGTCATTAGCATGCAAAAAAACAGAACAAATTAAATAACATTTGTAAAACTACATCAATTGAAAGTAGGGAATGAAAATTATTTCTGAAACTCACTCCATCCATCTTTCCAAGACCCAAGCTATCAAAGTTTTTCAATGTAAAAAATAGTGGTAAAGTGAACTGTCAATGACTATTTGGCAAATGAATTAATGTTTGAATGGGTTCTTTTCAAATTCCAACTCCATGGCCCAAAGTGCATGCAAATTAATGAGATTGATTTTATTAGTAGTTTAGATATAAAAATATTAATATAATAGCTCAACCATCACCAATTTTTTTTAGAATTAAAATAGCAACCAATGACTCCATTGAATCCACATAAATGTGACAATTGCATATAATTGATTAATGTTATTAGCTACAAAAAAATATGATAGACATTAGTAATTTTGTTAAGGTTATTTTTGTCAAACAATTTTTTTGTTTTTACTTTTGTTGACATTTTCAATAGTATAGATGCAGACATAAAGTCTAAACCTACCAATTAAATTTTTCTTTGATTTTTTAATGTTAAACGCTATCGGTAGTATAATTTCATACCATCAATTCTTCTTGAAATTTTAAGCCTTCACTACCTATAAATTTAGATAATTAGTCATTTTATTTCTTCAATCTTTCATTTTTGTTAAAAATGTATGTTTTTGTGTTATTCAGACCAGAATCATGTTAAAATAGTTATATTTTTTCTCTTTTTATTTTTTTTATCTAAATTTATAAAAAATGATAAAAAAATTAGAACAATCTTAGAATTTTTGGGTGATTTCTTTATTCCCATGTAGTGTTGTATACATATTCGTTTTTTTTTTTGAATTACCCATTTGTTGATAGATATGAAAGTTTCATTTATTTTATCAAACATCATGATTTGAATGACAAACAAAATAAATTTTTAGATAATAAGAAAGTTCTTTACAAAATTTGAGTAGATATTTAAGTTTGCCCATTAAAATACTCTATACTAAATCAAGTTTTTTACTCAAATTTAAACTCTAATTTAAATATAAATTTGAGATTTGAGTTTTGAGTTATGATTGAAGATGTTCTTAAAATGACAAATGTGATATCTAACTAATCTATATAAACTCCACCTCCGGATGAGATTGAGGTCCCTAGCGCCTTACCTTCTTTGAAGACTTTTTTGTTGTTATGCCCCTCTCTAAAGGGCGAGAGTGAGGGTTTTCTTGTGATAGTAATTACAAACTCATCCATTTTTGTAAGATTTGTGCCTTGTTCCTGCGGCTGTTATACATACCGGAGAGGAAATAAGTTCCAATTCATCTCCACACGGATTCAGATGATATCTCTATATACGTTTATCATCTAATACGTATGATCTATTCTGGATCCAAACAGAATAAATTTGAACGAATTCTCGTTTTTCCTTGGTCCACTACCATCCTTGGTAGGAACCGCCGACAGAATTTTTCCTTTCCTAACAATGATCACGCAGAAAAATGGGGATATGGCTATGATGATTCTAACTTCCTAGGTTACCTCAACTCCTTTTGGCTCCACCAGCGAGCCTAGTTCTAGTATTCAAATCAGATATTAACGAAAAAATAGATGGAAATGGATTAAAATGGGTGCTGTGCTGAATTTTAAAACAAGTTTCCCACGTTACCTTCTTAGCAACTCAAATGATGAAAAAGGGCAATGTCTAATAGAAGAATAACTACGGTTTTGCAGCAGAATATACCAAATGCCACTTACATGTTCATGAATGAGTTTTGTTTTGACGGGTGGCTACATTGAAAGACAAGGAAGCTCGTTGAAGCTGATATAAGAAATCTAGCCTTATGATACTGTTTGCAGAATTTGGATAGCACAATGCAAATGATGGCATTATCTTAAGAACCACTGAAAATAGCAGGAAAAAACAAAAAAATCCATTTTCGTGATTTGCTTACCGTTGAAACTAATAGATCCCAACTTTCTAGACAACATGAAAACAGCATTCAACACAAGAAGCAGGAAAGCAAACATCATGGCTATATATTAGACTGCACCAGAAATTAATGTGCAGTGCAGTAGTCAACACATTACAAAAGCTTAATCATGTAGTGTAGGTTCAAAATATGCACTAAACGAGGTGGATATAACTAACAGCTAGGAATATACAACAACTAATCAACGAAGAAACAACTATTTGAAAAAGATAGCCGCAGCTACTGAGTTGACTACCACAACATTCCCCACCAGAATTCGAGTATCAATTTCCATATGGTAAGTGTAGTGCTTATCCAGCAAACATAAATGTGGACCAACGCCACAGGTGAAATGTTCATCACCATGCTATCTTTTGGGAGCTGCAAATAACATCAGAATGGCAGGATAGAAACTTAAGTAAGGCCAAAACTTGATGTGTATGATTTAAAAATAAAATTTTCAATAATAAAATTTGAAAAGAAATAACTCCAGAATTATATTCTGTTAAGTCATTAATCTGATTGGCTACCTCACAACAGAATAAATTATATCATGTGTCTTAATGCATAGAGCTAACGAATACCTATCATTAGATCCCGGAAGCCTCAGTCCTCACCCATTTTATTATAATAAGCTGCATTTATCATTGATCGTGGAAGTTGGTAAATTACTTAACACTAATACTCAAATTTTTCACTTGAGAGCACCGTGCATCATTATCTTTGTAACTACAGTCTCTTGCAATAGCCTACAGCCTACAGTATCTTGCTACAGCTTAAAACCTCTTCTTGATCAAAAGCTGATTCGAATTAATTGATCCAGATTGATACAATTAACTGATCAGGGCCAAGTTCGAAATGCACAGACTGGTTTACTCAAGGGGTTGCATTGTGTATTGACCAATATTTGTGGCATGTTTGTATTACGCGTATGGATTTAGAACCACATGCCACTTCAAAAATTGTGGCTAAACCTTAATCTGTGTGAATCAATAGGAATAAGACGCAAAGCAATGAAGTTGAACCATAAGCCACCTGACTTGCATAGCATTGCAGCCTTCATCTACTTTGATTAAAATTACCCTATGTATATTCGTAGTTTTCCAAATCAGACAAAATCAATGAATATTTAATCAATTGAATCAATGAATACTGTATATACATAATCTAACAAGACAAAATATTCTCATACCTCAAACTTTTAGAAGCTGCATTTTGTTCGAAAATGCAATGGCAATCCAATCAGGCTGTGTGGCCGACCATTGGAGCTGATTAATTTCAGCCCCAGCAGAGTACATAGACATAGGATCAATACCATTAGGACCAGCCACAGTAGGCAACTCCCAGATGAGGGCCTGCCCGTCATCTCCAGCAGAACAAATATGCCTAGCACTCTGAGGAGCCCAGGAAATGGCATTCACACTAGCCTTGTGTCTCTCCAACTCCGCCACTGGCACTGTTGGCGATCGAATATCCAAAATCACAACTTTATTACTGTCCATCAAAATCGTCGCCATGTACCTCAAATCCTGCTTGTTCCAAGACAACCTTAGCAATGGAGTGTCCGGTTGAGGACTCTCATATATAATGGTCGAATGTTCTTTATCCCTCAAATCGAAAATTCTCACTGACCCATCTGCCGAAACCGAAGCAAAAACCCCAGCTTCACCCCAGGCAATATCATAAACCTCTTTGTCATGAGCAATCAATTGAGTTTCAACTACCCCTACTTCAACATCCCAAATTGTGCAGGTGGTGTCAATGCTGGAAGTCCCAATTCTCCGAGTTTCGACCTCATTCCAATCAAAAGAGGTTAATGGGGCACAGAATTCACTGCTTTTGCTATTGTTGAGGACGGATATGGGTTCAATGGAGTTATCACGGACTTCCCAGAGGCGGAGAAAATCGCCGGAGGAGGCGAGGACGTCAGAGGACTTGCGGAGGGGATTGGATGAGTTTGGCTGGAACATGAGCTTAGTGGGTGGGTAAGGGTGGTCGAAAGAGAGGGTAGGGTTCGTTTTGATTGAAAGGGTTTCTTCATCGAAGGAAACGATATCGACCCGGTTGTTGTATTCTTCAATGAAGCTTCCGAGGGCGATGCGGCGGTGGTGGGTGGTGGCGGAGGAGGAAGAGAAGGCCATGGCGTACAGGGTGTTGGGGGATTCATAGGTGACGGATGTTTCAGATCGGAGTTGGGATTCTTGGGTTGAGTTCTCCATTTTCTGGTGGGGAATCTACGGATTGGAGGATTGCGAAGAATTTGGGGCTCTGACAGTCTATATGGGGAAGAATTGGGCGTTAGGGTTTGGGGGCCTGGTGTCGTGGTTGGAAACTTGGGATTGGAATGATCATCGGGACAAGATTGCACTTGGGCATGTCATAGTTGAATACGGGGCAGTATTGACTGATAGTTTGATAGGGATTGGAAGGTTAGACACGTGGATTGACCAATTTGAGGCTGAAATCTTGTGGAAATAAG
>CM042201.1:21521505-21535383 GCA_023539305.1 Ilex asprella | reverse complement strand
ACTTGTTTGGTGAGGATTATGTAATGGGCACCTAATGATTTTGGTGTTCAGAAAAAAAAGGATCTGACACCAAGAGATTGTTTCTACGAATCGAACCCAGACCGTGACGGCCACAGCCAACAACAAGATAAGCATGGATTGGAATGGATTATATCAGTTATGAAAAGCTTTGTTGTTATACATATCTCTGTTTTCAATAACAAACTCCTGTATGATTTCCTCTGACTGGAAGCAACTGTAACATGTTTTGGTTGAATCTGATTTCAATCTTATGCTAGGTTTTTTTTTTCAACGATTTTTTGAGGCTCATTAATGCCTTGAACAATTTCACAGAATGCAGATCTGCTAAAAGGTTCTTGGAATAAGTATTTTTTTTTTTAGCAAAACTGAGATATTTATAAAACCTGAGCTCAATGCTTTTGATAGGGCCTCTGGGTCTCAACTGTATTCAACAAAGAGCATAGTTAAAGGTTCATTTGATCACAAATTTGAGATAATGATAAAATCATTGTGTTGAGATTAGGTCTAAGAACTAGTTGTGAATTTAAATATCTTGAATTTAAATTTTGATAATGTTTTAAGATTAAGTAGTGAACAATTTATTTTTCATGAATATTTACGCTCTAATTATTTTTGATCGGATCGAAGAGGAGATTAATCGAGATATACATAAATTAATTTAAACACTTTTTATATTTGAACCAAAAAAAAAGATAAAATTATGGGGAAGAACAAGACAGGTTTTGGGGAAAATTGGAAGCAGTAACACATCTTTCCTTAAGCATTAGAGAAAGAAGAATTACAGATTACAATTCAGCTAAAGGATAAACTCAAAAATCCTTGCAATTTTCAGTCAAAGGAATGAAATTGTCATATGGCCCATATCAAAAGTGCATAGTCCAAGCTCAACTCTCTGTCCTTGAAGGTAAAGCCTAGTTGCTGCCGGTGATGAAAAGTAAGTAATGTTTTTGAAGAACACAAAAGGGTCCAAGTAAGAGTAAACAAAGTTACACGCTCAGGGTATGTTTGGATCTTTGGAAAGAATTGGATAGGATATCAAATTTGTATCCATTCGTATCCATGTCTAACCCACTATTTATTTGCATTGCTTTGGATACAATGATATATAATATCCTATCTAATGTTTGGTAAGTAATTTTTTATTTTTGTGGGACCCACGGATATAAGTAATGTCAAAAACATTATTTAAGTTATTTTGACTATTTTATCCTTTAAATATTATTGAACAATCCTAGTCACGTACAACTTCCATGGCCGTCTCCCTAAGCCCCAACCTTCTCTCTGGCATGGCTATTGAAGAAAAACAAAGAAGAGGGAAAAATAAATTACACATGGATGTTGTTTAGTTTTTATTTTTTATTTTTGCAAATTAGGGATGGATTCAACACACACACACACACCATATATATTAAATCATATAGATAGATTTTACCCAACTTACACACATATTTATATATTATACCCACTTATATATAAGCGCACACACAGACCACACCACAACTGATACCACATCCGCCTCCACCTTCACAACCAAGGCTCAGAAGCAATGGCTTTCCCTAAAAATCTAGAAGGAAAGTGAGCTAGATCGAAGCATCAGCCATGAGATCAAAACAGATCAAAATAGATCTCGATCTCCATAGTGAGCCAGATCTATTTCCATCTCGAGAGAGAGAGAGAGTTACCAGAGACCAACAGCCAAGGCGACCTCTTCGTCGCCTTCACAGCCTCTTGCCTTCATAGTCTTCATCACTTTCATAGCCTTGAAACAAGTGTAAAGAAGGAGAAGAAAAGTTGTGAGAAATGAGAGGGATAGACAAGTAATTACACATCCATGTCCAGACGGTTGGGATATAAACCCAGGGGAGAGGTGGGTTAGTTTGTACTGTAGCAACCAGATAAAGGCTTGACCAGGGATTGTTATCCAGTCTAAAAAAATGCTTCTCAAACAAAGGATTTGTGGGACTCACTGTCTTAATAACCTATCCTTATGAGTGCTAACCCACTTTAACTCATTATCCAAACACACCCTATTAGAAACCACTCACTGAAAAGTCCAAAGCAAAAAGATATAAGGCAGGAGAGACCTTTGTGGTCCAAGATAATGAATTTCATATACATGTTCCACATAACTTCAATGGCTACCATTAGTGGTCTTTAAATTTCTGAATATCCGTAATTTCTTATCCTACTTAATCATATCTAACCCTATTGATTAGTTAATCGAAAAAATTAGATAAGAATGCGAAAGATGTGTTGGTCTTCCAATGAAATCGGGTAAAATGCAAAATGTCCATCAAAATTCTGTATTCCTACCTTATCCTACTCGCGCGCACACACACACACACACATATAAATATATTGGGGTAGTTATGATTTTTGATATGTTTCATATGATTTAATCTAAAATAGTTGTTATTGTATTTGTGTAACAATTATGATGAATTGATATTTATGTCTTGAGTTTTCTTATGTTTTATTGTAATTGTTTTAGGTTTTAGTGTTATTAGTTTATTTTGTTGTTAAATTGATGCACTTATTTAATTGAATTGTTAAAATGATTCAAAAATTAATAACTATAAAACGTGTTCACCCGATGTCCTATCCGATTTCCGATCCGATTAATTTGGATGAAAGTCGGGTAGAAATACTATACTTGATCGATAGAGTAGACTAAAAAAAAATTCTTCTACAAAATATCGAATAAGAGGATAAAACACTATAATTTTCTATTCGTAGAATAAAGTGAACACCCGTGGCCACCATCTCAATAATTCAAGATCTGTAGTTGGACTATAAACGGATGTGACTCTAATTGTGATGCCCAAGTCCACATTGCTTAGTGACGTGAGAGTAAAGCTTTCAATTTTCATTCTAGAACGTGTTTAAAAACCGTGCGAAGTTAACCCAAAATTAACTCTATTGCACGGTATAGGTCTAGTAGGTTACACTTATCACAAGTTGTCTAATGAAATTAAACTCCTAAGAGGTATTTTGACAAATTTATGCACACCTGAACTAATCTATTAGTAGGCTGTCTCGTAGGCCGTCCCTTGACTGGCACCTACTGATGCATCTTCAGCTGATTGACTTAAACCTCTCAAAACTCACAATCTTACAGCTTATGGATAATGACCGACATTAATTGTGGCATTTTTGTAGCAGAGCATGGGCTTGGATTTTTGGGTGTGAAACACTACTCTCCCAAGGCTAATTGTTGGGAGTTAATTTAGGGTGAATTATATTTTACAGTCTTAAACTATTAATCTTGTTTTACTTTTCACTCTCAATTATAAAAGTTCTCACATTGCATTTTATAGTATCAATTTTGTTTAATATCACTCGATTGATAATGAATATCAATTTTTTAACGATAAATGTGCATGCGAGTGGTATGTACTGCTAATAAATAACTTTTCATTGCACATGTAAAGGTCAAAAATTAAGAAAAATATCTATATCTATGATTTTATCATTCCTAAACTCCAAATTTTCTTCCTTTGACTCACCTTATTTTTCTTCCCAGCAACCATTCGGTTGTAAAAGAGGTAAAATAAAGTGGTATTAGAAACTTGGCGGGAAATTCTTTGGGGTTTCCCTCCCTCCTTTGAAAAATTTTTAAGTTTGTCGTTATGTATTAGAATGATATGAAACAAAATTGATATTTTATGATATAGTATGAGAAATTTTATAGTTAAGCGTATAAAGTGAAACAAAAATAATAATTTAAGAGGTTAAAGTGTAATTTACTCATTAATTTCCACATTTTAGGATTTAGGAGTGAGAATATAAATTTTGTAATAATATTTTATGGAAAATGCTATTTGAACTTAATTTGGGGACCTTATTTAGAGACCTAATGACGTAGTTTCAATGCAAGCATTTGATTGATTGTGAGTTCCAATGTTAGATGGAGCCCACAACTAATCCAATGGTTATACATCATTAGGTCTTTAAATAAGGTCCCCAAATAAAGTCTCTATAGCATTGCTCATTTTTTATTAGCCTATTAAAAATTTGTGTTTCCAATCTACTTTAATTATTTAATTGAGTTTTCAACTGGCTGATTTTTAGGTGAGGCAATTCAAAGGATAGTAATGTTAAATTAGTTTTAGGAGTTGGACAGACACTAAGGAAAACCCAAGAGTTACAGCCTCTTAGAGTTCCAAAATTAGTCTGTGTCCAAATAAATCAAAGCATTGACTAATTGAAGTCTCTCATTTTCTCATTAAACCCTCTTTCAAGTCATTGTAACCAAGTGGTTCACCATCAATTCTTATTGATACCAGTTGAAATCAAACAATTATTTCGTGTGCAAGTTGATCAATGAGGAGACTATTCCAGTCAGCTTGCGTCAGGTCAAATATAGGAATGGCAGTGGACCGACATAGGGGTGGAGGTATAGTCTCTATTCCCGTTAACGGATATAATTTTTATTCTCATTTTCGTCTGCGGGTAAATTTGTAATCTCCGCCCCATCCTCCGCCTTCACCTCCGCCCCCCCTCCCCCGTCCACCTTACTCATTCAAACTCAAGTCAACATAATCCAAAATTCTAAATAAATATAACATTCTAAATAATCTAACATAATTATAAAATATCATAGTATAATTAAAAGTTTATCATTTATAACATAATATAATTAAAACATTATCTACAACCTAGGCAGCATGGATACGGATACGTGACACGGATACTGTGATACGATAAAACTTAAAAAAATAAAATACGAGTACGGTCAAAATACGTCTATAATAAAATATATTTTATATTTTACTATTATTTGACGACCTAAAAATTATAATTTTTCAATAATTCTTTAACACTAGTAAGTAAAATTAAGAATTTTTACCACGAAAAGAATGTAATACTGTCTCATTATAATATGTTCATAAAATAAGCATGATCAATTAAAGGAATCATAGCAACATTTAACTAGTTGGTTTTACAAGTATTTATTTTTAAAATTATAGTGTAAGTGACTCATTTTTTTTATATTCTCCTAACATGTAATAATAGATAATACTTAAAAAACACTCGTGTCTTCAAAATCAGATGAAAAGTTGTTGATGTTTTATATTGTATGTGAACTCCAAAGAAGTGGTATAGCTTAAAATTGAAAATTATACATCTTGCTCCATGTTTAAAAATATCCACGAAGTATCCACATATTTTATTAATTATCGAATACAGATGATGCGTATCCAATACATATCATCGAATATTTGACGAGTATCGTATCTGATACAGTATCTGATACGGGTACGTCGACCTTGACAAACTATCCGTGCTTCAAAGTCTTCAACATAATCTAATATAATATAATTAAAAATTTGTCTCCCTCGTAAATCCAACACAATATCATGCAACACATAATATAGAATAATATAATCCAACATAAAAAAAATAAAAAAACACAAAGATCTACACTTTTACAAGCAAAAATCATGAAAAAAAATAAAAAACAAAATAATTTTCAAAAGAAAAAATCATTCAATAATATGTAGATTTGTATTAACAATAACATGTGTGTGTGTGTGTGTGTATATATATAATAATAATAACGGATAAAGCGGGACGTAGGCGGGGCAGGGGTAAATGTCAGTTCATTCCTGCCTTCATCCTCGGATGGGTTTATACGGGTATTTTCGTATACGTCTATTGTCCAATACGTATAACTCAAACGGGACAAATTTAAACGAATACTCATTTTTATCCGGTCCATTACCATCCCAAGTTAAAGAGCTCATGTTACAACCAAAAGAAACAATCAGGAAGAAGACGTCATTGGTTTTACCACCCATCTCCTTTGGCTTACCTCTTATCTCTAATTTCAGAGAAAAAAATGTCCTTTATGCACTGTGTGTATACGTTTTTTTGATGGTATGCCTAGCAAAATTCCACCTACGTTGTTCGATAAACTTCTAATACATATGTCTTAAAATAAAAGTTTTGGTTTAGTGATTCTTTCTAATACATATTTTCACTTATTGATTAACTTTAAGGACAAATTAATTTATTCAAATTAGCTTTAATTAATTATTTTTCTTTTCACTATTAATTAATTTATTTTTATGTTATCTCTATGTTATTACATGTACATATGTTTCTTAATTACTTATGGTCGGGGGCTTATGATCAATAGTGCAACTTTAAAATAAAGCATTAACTAGAAAGATCCTTTCAAAGTTTTCGGTCTTTCTTCTTGTTTTTTGGGGATAAATATTTTAGTGCCTCTTTTCTTATTAAAGAAAGTTGCATTTAGTTCTCCAAATATATGGGACAAAATTAAAGAAAAGTGTCTGGAGATTATTGCATATTATTTTCTTTATCATTTTCAACATATCCTTTACTTCCTATCTTGTTTCCTTAGAATTGAAAAATATTTTAGAGTTGAGTTTTCTCAATTATTTGAATACTGGTTACCGACGTTTGTATATTTATCATAATATTGCTTTGACATAGATAAGAGATATGATTGTAATAATGACATAAAATTATTTCAATTCTCGAATATGACAATCGTTTTAATTCTCAAGTAGCATATCTTTTTGAACTTTTCAAGGGCATTATAGATAATCAAAAGTTGGTCATATCTATTGACATTTAAAATTTGTATAAATAAACCATATCAACGGGCTTGCACGGATGTGAAGAATTAACATAATGCATAATTCTACTATGAATTATTTTTGTACTATCTTTACCAGTGTAGCGTGATTATTATGTTATGTCTCTTTCATGTACATAAAAAGCAAAAAAAAAAAAAAAACAAATTAAAATTATAACTCAATTACTTTACTTGCAACTAGAGCAGTTAAACAAGCAAAGTTTGAATATTTTTTTAGGCTCGTTTATGTGTAAATAGTTAAATGAGTTAGCTCGTTTATGTGTAAATAGTCATTTGATTAGGATCAAATACGGCTCAATTAACAGTCCTACTTTCAACACACGTGTGCATCAACTAATACAATTAAATATAAACTACACATATAAGTATCAAATTATGGTATTTATGTCAATTAAGTTCTTTAACTTTTTCTTTTGTCAATTGAGCCCTTTTGTTTGTCTCTGTTAGCCAGTCACGTGACTATATGGCATAAAAAGACAAGAGCTCAATTTACAAAATTAAAGAGTTTAAGAGTTTAATTGACGCAAATATCATAGTTTGGGGACTATATATGTAACTTACTCTAATCATTTGTGTCACATGAACAACACACTTGTCCACTTTTCGTTAAAAAAAATTAGCTGATATACGGGTTCAATTGACACAATTAGAGAATTTAAAATCTCAATTAATTCATAAAAAAGAAAAAAGTTCAAGGTAATTGACAAGACTTTATTTCTTATTTTCCATTTTTTTTTACTCTAAGAAAAAAATATACTACACACATATACGGTAAACTCATATCTTAAACTATAACAACATACAATAATAAAACTTCCTAGTATGTTCAAAAAACTTCCTAGTATATAATGAGGTCCCTTGAAAATGACCTAATGTAGACCAACTCAGTTGTCACACTAGCAAACTTACATCTCGTGTGTCTACATAGTATATTCCCAGAATATATAACCCTCTTACATTGCAAAATATTTAATATAAACAAGATGAGTTATAAATTCAGACGTTCTAAATTTAAATTTTAACAACTCATTAGAGTTAAGTCATAAGGGATTTATCTTTTATAAATATCATAGTTCTGGTGTGGATATCTTGTCTTTGATCAACTCGATAAAAAAAATTAATCATAATGTACATAAATTAGTTCAAACACGAAAATAAAATATCCTTATATTTGCCCTGTTCCATGGATAACAAATTTGCCGGCCATTCATTGCCTACCCTTTTTAAAGAAGAATTCAACTACGGTGCTGATCGCGACCCATCATCAATCGTTAAGACTAACATGAGAAATAAATCAATCATAATCTGATCTCAAAATGTTGCTAAAATTCAAATTCAAAAAATTTGACTATACGACTCGTCCGGTTACCAATTAAACTCCTTTGTCAGATTATCAACTCTCTTTCTATATATACACTCACCAAGTATGGTCTATCATCCTCACAAATCATTCATCTGCGTATAGCTAATCCCTCCTTTTAGTCCTTCATGGGTGTTTCTTCTCTTACCACCATAATTTCAAAACAAGTACAAACCTTGCAGACCTTTCTCTTAGGCCTTGTCAAACATATTCTCATGGTGGTACTCTCTTGTATAATCCCTCTATTCAACAGAGCAAATTTATCTGGTCAAGACACCGATGACTCCGAAATGCAGTATCTACCACTGCCTTCAATGGTACCCATTCCTGTTCACTTCTCAGTCGAATCAGCTAAGGAACAACTACCCATAGTAGAATTTAGTCGGTTTTCTGAGAGACTAGCTGCCGATGATGATAAAAACAGACTTTGTATAGTATGTCTTGGTTTCATGAAGGGTAGTGATGAGATGAGAGAGCTTTGCAACTGTAGTCATGTGTTTCACAGAGATTGTCTCGATGCTTGGATCGATCAAGGCCAAATGACTTGCCCTTTGTGCAGATCTAAGCTGTTGCCTGCTGCTGGAGAGGGAGAGAAGTTGTTAAAGTGTGGAGGAGATCCATGGAGGAAAGAAAGGATGATTTACTTGTTTGGTGAGGAGTCTGTTACCTCCTCATTTTTTATGTCTGCTTCGCAGTACTTGTATTAGCATCTGTGCCACATGTGTTCCAACAGAGAGATCATGAGCACTGACACTTTGTTTTTAGAAAGGAGATGATGGTTTGATTTCACTTTGAAATATAAACTGGGCAAGTTCAATGTAGTAGTCGATGCTCACAATAAGTTTTTATTCAAGTGATTCGGTCTTTACCATTGGTACAAATGAAGATGATATATTCCAATAGTTTAGGGTTCAAACCGATAACGATGTGATAACCTCCTTTGGTTATACCACGGGGTGACTAAATTGTAAGACTACCAATAATTTCTAGATTTAAAAATATTATATAGGATTAATGGGATTTACTTACCCAACTTATATGTTTATTATTAATCAATTACTCCAGAGGTTGGTGACTTAATGTAGCCACTATAGTGAATATTTACTCTTTGTTTGATGAGGGTCATGTGATGGATGTTATCTTTGCTTTAACTCTTACTTCACTTGTGGAAGAAGGAGAGTAAATAACAGCCAGTTTGGTCTAATGTACATCTTTAGCAGTCTTAAGCTAATTATGATATATTTTTTTTGTTCAATAATTAGGGACATCTAAATTAGTGTATGCATATATCGACTAATCACTTTTTTGATTCGATCAAATACAAATTATTCATATCGGTACTAAAATATCCGTACCACTTAAAAAAGAGGCGAGTCCAATTTAGCACCTTCTGACTTTTCAAAAAAAAAATTAGCACCTTCTGACTTGACACCTACCAACTTCTATGGAGTCTCCCATGAGTTGGTCCTCATTTGAATCATCGCCGCTGAATGGATCAATACCGATACCGTTATGTGACAACACTTTATGGCTGCGATCTGTGGGTTAATTTTATCTGCTAACACGAATTCGATCCGATATAAAATAAAAAAATAACACGATTATTTAACACAAGTAATAAATAAATTAAATTAAGGTTCAACACGAATAATACTATTAATGGATAGTGTAGATAAAAAATAATTATTTAAGGAGTACTGTAAACAGAAAATAAGAATTTTATAATTTTTTAAATATTATTATATGAGTTGTTATAGAATTAAATAATTTTTTTCTAACACAAATATTGACACAAATTCAACACGTATTAAAAATAACACGATCGAAAATAACACGACACAACTCACACCCACAGCAATCGATATTTCTCGGTATCTTTTGAACCGATTGTCAATTGCACAAACTTGGAACCTTGAATCACAGATCAAAAAAAAAAAAAAAAACCACAGCTTATGGTACGGTCAAAAAAAATTAATATCATACTTTCAAAATTTTTCACTTCAAAAGATATTTTTATAATATTTATGGATCATTTTAAAATCAAAAGATTTACCATTTTTGTGGTTAATTTATCATTGTTGTGAAAATTTTTACCATATTTGTTTTACTACTTTTTTTTCGGTATAAAAAAAATTATCACTGTTGTTAGTGATTTATCACATTTATTGGTATTTTTATTATATTTGTGGATATTTTTATCACTATTGTGATAATTATTTTTATAATTTTTTTAAGTATTATAATTATCATAAAAATATTTACAAATATGATAAATAAAAATAAGATATCAAAAAAAAAAATTAGTACACTAATCAACTCCCATACTATTGTATTCATGTGACGTGGTCCCCAGGGGGCGCAGAGTGGTCGCGGCTTGTGTTTCATAGTTGTTGCTAGATAGAGATGCTTACCAATGGTTGAACAGCTGGAACCCACTAGTGTACCGAATTTAATTTTTTTGGCACTATACAGAAGAAAATCCAATGGGAGTCATTAATAAGTTAGTCTTATAATTGGACTGCATATGAACCTTTGTTTTCATCTGCAGTTCGGTCTGGAGCGTTTTATCGCCGTTATGGTTCTATTTGGCTCGAATTAGAATTAGTCAAAGTCTAAAATGACTTTCGAATATCGGATAATCTATCCCAAAAAAAACATTTGCTTTTACTTTTGAAATAACCGGTGACCTTCTAAAGTGGTCACCTTCTAAATCGATTTTTGTTTAAAAGTAAAAAAAAAAATAAGGGTTAATTATAAAATCTTTCCTTCAATTTTGGGTATTTTATAATTCACTATTAAGATTATACTAGAATATCTAATCTTCTATTTTTAGAATCTGTATATTCTGATTTGGTCAATGGTATAATTGCCATATTATAGCCATATTTATAGTTAGTATGCATAACTGTAGCCAGACTTTAGTTTGTAATATTGTATATATATTACCTACGGGTGAATCAATAAGATCAAGGAAAACCAATTCTTTCATGGTATCAGAGCCCTAGCAGCCTAGCAAGCTCTTACCCATTTTTTTTTCTACGATTTCTTCAGCCTCTCTCTCAGATTCTTCTCATTATGGCCGACGATGGGAAAATAGATCCCCACTCTTCCTATTATCTTGGGTCTGGAGATCAACCCGGGAATATGATCACCCATGTGATCCTCTCTAATGACAATTATATTGCATGGGCACGTGCAATTAAGTTGTCTTTGAAAGCTCGCCGAAAGTTTGTGTTTGTTGATGGGACAATCACCAAACCGACGAAGAAGAAGAAACAACTCGATTGGGACACTGTCAATTCTATGCTTGTCTCATGAATCACAGGGACTCTTGATCCAAAATTGGCGGCCTCCATTCCTTTTCATGATGAAGCCAAACGACTTTGGGATTATCTTGAGAAGCGGTTTTGCGTGGCCAATGGTCCTCGTCTTCAACAATTGAGGGCTGATATTACCAACTGTAAGCAAACTTCGAATATGTCTATTGATGATTATTATACCCGTTTGATGGGATTGTATGATGAATTTGATCGTCTCAAGCCTCTCCATGCGTGTGCCTGTGGTAATTGTACTTGTGATGTTGCTGGTCGATTCGCTACGGATCGAGAGGAGGAGAAACTCCATCAATTTCTCATTGGCATTAACGATGAGTTATATGCAACGGTACGTTTTAATTTGTTGTCCACTTCTCCTTTACCTGATCTCGATCGTGTGTATCAAGCATGTCTTCAGGAAGAAAAGTCTCGGGGTATTGTTCGAGATAGAGCGGACAAGGAGGAAATCCATGCGTTTGCTCTCCAAACTGCACGACCCAAGGCTCGTTTTACCCGTCCCGATAAATCAAAATTGTATTGTTCTGTTTGTAAGCGATCGGGTCATGATGACACTACTTGTTTCAAAACGCATGGATATCCGGATTGGTGGGAAGATCGGAACCGTGGAGTCCAAGGCAGTGCACGGCCCAATGCACAATCACCTCCTGCGGCTCCTCCGACTGCTCCTCGTGGTCTGCCCAAAGCCGTGGCCGCCACGGTCGTGGCTGCCAATGCTGTGGCTGGTGGGGGGACCGATTCAGTGGCCTCCTCTCATGGGTCCTCTGGCATTTCTTTGCCCGACTTAAAACCAGAGCAGGTTCAGGTTTTATTGAATATGATAAATAATTGCCAGCATGATCAAATGATGGGTGAGTTCTCTTCTTTTTCCTGGATTATTGATACTGGTGCTTCTCACCATGTTACTGGCACTGAATCATGTTTGACGGACACTCACCATATTTTGCAATGTTCAGTTGGGTTACCTAACGGCGCACATGCCATTGCTACTAAGGCTGGCCGCGTTTTGTTGACTAATGGGTTGATACTTGAACATGTTTTATTAGTACCACAGTTACATTGCAACTTAATCTCGGTGTCGCAATTAATTGATCATTCTAAATGCCTTTTACAATTCACTGATTCATTATGTGCTATACAGGACCTACGCTAGGGGAGTCTGATTGGAGCCGGTGAACGTAAGGATGGACTCTATTATTTTCGGCGGATTTCTACAGTGTGTGCGGTAATGGTTCCAGAGATTTCAGATTTTGAGTTGTGGCATCGTCGTCTGGGGCATCCGTCAGATAGAGTCGTCAAGTTAGTTCCGACTATTTCTTCCAGTACCTCTAGAAAGAAATCGAATAAAGCATGTGAAGTTTGTCCTCAAGCAAAGCAAAAACGTGATAGTTTTCCTGTTAGTGATAGAAAAGCTAGTCGAATCTTTGAACTTATTCATTGTGATTTATGGGGCTCAAATAAGATATCCTCTTCGTGTGGAGCACATTATTTTTTGCCTTTGGTGGATGATTTCTCAAGAGTTGTATGGGTTTATTTATTGCGTTCAAAAACACAAGTTTATCAAGTTTTTTGTTCATTTTTCGCTATGATTGCCCACCAGTTTGAAACACATGTCAAATTAGTATGGAGTGATAATGGTACGGAGTTTAAATGTATGTTGGATTATTTTGATACACATGGCATTATTTTTCAAACCTCTTGTGTTGGGACTCCTCAACAAAATGGTCGTGTGGAACGTAAACATCAACATATTCTTAATGTGGGTCGTGCTTTGATGTTTCAAGGCAATCTTCCTATTACTTTTTGGGGAGAATGTGTGCTTGGTGCAGTGTATCTCATTAACATAACTCCCTCTGGTTTGCTCCACAATAAAACTCCCTTTGAAATTCTTTTTGGCCAGGCACCTGAGTTTGATGAACTTAAGGTTTTTGGTTGTTTAGCTTTTGCCCACAATCAAAAGGCCAAAGGTAATAAATTTGCTCCTCGAAGTAGGAAGTGTGTTTTTATTGGTTATCCACATGGGAAGAAAGGGTGGAAATTATATGACCTTCAGACAGGTGACATCTTTGTTTCCAGAGATTTAAAGTTTCATGAAAATGAATTTCCTTACAAGACTGTTTCTACTTCTCAAGTGCCAGCTTATTCCTCGTCGCCACCTGATTCTAATATGGGGATTGATGTTGATTTTGTGGAAGACTTGGAGTCTGCTTTGGTTGATGATCATGCAACCCCTGCGATTGGGAATGACATTGTGCCTCATGTGCCCCCTGCACTTCTGTCTCCTCCTGCCTCCACCGATGACTTAGGGCGCGGGTTGCGGGATAAGCGCCCCTCCATTCTTCTTCGTGACTTTGTTACCCACACTGTACAATCTTCGAGTCCATCTGAGTGTTCATCGTCTTCTACTAGCTCCTCAGGTACTCCTTATCCTATAGCACATTATGTGAATTGTAATAAGTTTTCTCCACGACACCGTGTTTTTCTTGCAGTGATCACTGAAGGCATTGAGCCTCGTTCTTTTAAAGAAGCTATGCAAG
>CM042201.1:21504242-21516505 GCA_023539305.1 Ilex asprella | reverse complement strand
AAGATGTGTATAAGAGACAAATATATATATATATATATATATATAAGGGAAAGTAAAATTGAGGACAAATTAACTTTTTTGCCCTTAAATATACTTTTAAATATTATGTCATAATTTCAAATCAAAACCTAGATATTTCTCAAGAAACAGTTTTAAATATTCTATTATATATATTTTTCATATGTACGTTTTTTTACTATTATTTTTGGTATACATATTTATATTTATTTTTTTATTTATTTTTATAACTAATTAGAGTGAGACGGAATCTTGAAAATTTTAGTTATAATAAAAAATTATTTTTATATGCAAGAATATAATAGTAAATTAAGTACATATATCTTTATTTCCTTCTATTTTTTCTCTAATACCAAACAATATAAATTTAATTCTTCTAATTTTCCATTCATTATACGAAACACAAAAGAGAAAAATATTTTTCTTTTCTCCAAAAATAAAAAATTTAGTCCTTACATTTTTTTATCCTTCTAATTTTTTATTTCTCTTATCAAATGGACCAGCAAAGTACATTGGGCTTCCCACAGACAAAGCATTACTCATTCGGCTCATTCTGTTCATTCATTCCAACACTTGTGGGCCGAAGCATGTACATCAAAGGAAGTCATGTCAAATTATCAAATATCATATCGATGCCAAGCCCATGAATTTGATTCTGAACAGTATCAGCTTCGTTGATTTTTTATTTTTTTTTTCATATTAAAAAAATACGGACAAAGAAGAACGCATAAAAACCACCTCGATAGGTCTTCACTAGTGAAATTATGAGACATTTGATCGCATTCATTACTTCTTTTGGGAACAAACATAGCTAAGTTAATATGATTGTCAATCACCGAATCCTAACGTAGAGATCAAAATCCGAACCTCCAATATCAAAATGAAAATTTTGACCGACATGCCATTCAGCCACCCCATTCGATGGTCAATTTTGTGGAATTTGTTCCTCTGCAAAGTAGCACACATTCTAGCTCAAGTATTGCCGTTGAAGTTTTATCACTTATTATTCTAGTGGATAATAAATCATATCACGTAAAAATTTACTCATTTTCAATTATATATTTAAAAAATAATATTTTTTATTTTAGCTATTCAAATTTTTTTTTTGTGTATTTTAGCTCATTTCTTAGGGATGCCCCAAGTCAAGGCAAATTCCTATGCACCATTCTAATTCTTTTAATAAAATTAGTTTAAATAATTACACAAACAAAATTGAAAATTCCACCGTTCTAAGTTTGAATCTTGATAACTCTTTTAAGTCCAACCATAAAAAAAAAAAAAAAAATTCATGAATATCTTAGTCTTGACATAGATGATCTATATTTGATCAAAACGAGGAAAAAATTAATTAAAATGTGTATATGTTAACACAAACACCCATGACCGTTAAATCAAAAATAAAAAAGAACATGCTTTGCTATCTCATTCACTATTAACATTTATAGATTCAGATATCCTCTAATACACTATCTTTTTAATTATTTTCTTAACATAAAGAGTCTTAATTAAGTATATGATAGATTATCCACCAAAATAAAAAAATTTAAAAATATATTTTGGAAGGGACCTGTCAACTGGAGTCACCTTTCTCTATTATTTATTTGATTTTTATCAATTTTTGCCAATATCAAATTGGTCAGGGTTCTAAAGATAAATAATTGGAATATCCGATGGGAATTTTTTTGTTATATTAGGAATATATTTGGCGGTGGCCACATTATTCCAGCCTAGTTTATATATCCTAAAAAATTGGGTAAATTACATTTTAACCTCTTCAATTATGATTCCTTTTATATTTTATCCCTTTAATTATCATATTTTACATATTATACCATTAACTATGTGATAATAATTAAAGCCCGTAATAAATTTGATAAAACACGTTGGCAATAATCTTTTAAGAAGATAAATTGTGTTTGTATTTGGGATAATAATGTGAAATAATTCAAAATGTTTAAGAAGACAAATGGGTGCGTAATAGAAGTTTAAAACACTTCGTAAAAAAAAAAATCAAAGTTAAAAAACTTTTTTGAACTCATTAGTGTTCTCAAAAAAGACAATTTTTCTTTGAATAAGCCCGATTTATCAACTTTTATTTGGTGTGGATAGAAATTGTTCCGGCACAATAAATTGATAGAAAAGTAGTCCGATAAGTTTGAGTCCAAACGAACTACGCAACTTTTCCTCTAAATCCAATAAAAGCTGAAATTTTCGGTCTCCCAACAGGAATACAAATATTCAATAGTTAGTGTGGTGAAAGTGTAATTTATCCTAAAAATTCCGAGAAGATATTTAGCCAGAAGGGTATAAAATACGAAGCCAATCAGAAACAGAACATCTGATCCTAAACAAACCTTCCATTCCAACCTCTTATTTCCAGGAACCCTAACATTCACATACCTTCTTCCTCTCTCCTTCAACATGGACTTCCCAAAGATCGCCAAACTTCTCTCATCGCCATTGTTTATACACAAAAACTATCACTGATTGATATGTCTCCACCGCCACAACTCCCGGACCACATCCATAAAAAACCCACATCACTTCCAGACTTCATTTTCACTGCTTTCTCTCTCTTCATTCTCTTCTCTTCCTCCAAACCCACCATCAATCTTCTACACAAATTCCCACCTCCATTGTCTTTCCCACTTAATCCTCGTCGATTTCTCAAGATCCACACCATGTCCCGCGAAAACCCTAATCCTAATCACCCATTCCCAAACCCGCAGTCCCTCTCCGAGTGGCTCAAACCACGCTTACCCTCTGATTCCTTCGCTTCTTGGGGAGTTAAACCAGGTACCAAGAATGTCGACAATCTCTGGCTAGAGCTTTCCGAGGGCGAAATTTCGTTAGCAGATTCAACCCCTCCGCTCCGGACAGTTGAGGTTATCATTGTTCGAATTATTGGGAAGGAAAACAAAATTCTTGTTGAATCGAAGCAAGAATTATCGGACGGGACTGTTAGAAATCGGTCTCGACCCTTGTCGGAAAAAATGAAGCCCGGCGAGACCGTGGAACAAGCTGTTGTTCGGGCAGTTAAAGAAGAGCTTGGATCGATGGTTAAATGGTCTTCTGATAATTGTGATGATGGTGGTATTTTGAAAATCGTTCCCAACTCTTATACTAAGAAGGTGGAGGAAAGGGTTTCCGTTTCGTACCCAGGGTTGCCTGCATGTTACGTGTTGCATACAGTGGATGCAATGGTGGAGGGTTTGCCAGACTACGAATTTTGTACTGAAGAAGGCGATGAGTATGGGGATTCTGACGAAAAGAAAATTGCGGATGGGGCGGTGTCTTGTAAAAAGCATTACTGGATATGGGTTGAGTCTGATTATGTTTGATTTTGAGATGGGTGGTGAGTTTAAGCTCTCCTTTCCTGCGTTTCTAGTTTTATGCATTTTTTATATCGTCTTAACTGTAGTACAGTAACGTTTTTGTTGTCCTTTTCTGGTTTAGGCATGTTTTTTGTGACATGAGAATATAAATATTCACTGTAAATGTAGTTAATAAACTAATCGAATGAGGAAACTGTATGATTCAAGTTTGAATGTCCTAACTTCTACATTGCTTCAGTTGTTGATTCATAATCTTATTTTGATTCTTGTTTGAGTTCTGATTTTGATATGTTTATAGCAGGAAATAGGGTAAGCAGAAGGGCAATTGGGGACTGGTTGATGTTGCGAACTATAATTCATTAGAGTTGTGTGTGTAAAATATTTCTAGACGTAATATTTCGCATAGGATCATTTGTCACCTGCATTGATTGATGGCCATTTTATTGCTTCATTGCCCAATTTTGAGCAAATTCTTCCCAGACATACTCAAACGAGAACCTGTAAGTATATGACAATATGTCGAGAGTGTGAAAAGCAAATTGAGCTTGAATGTTGAAACAACGCAGTGTGACCTTGAGAAGGGGGGGGAGGGGGGTGAATAGGTCTTATGCACTCAAATGTAGAATTATGTCCAAATAAAACCTAACTCATACAATTATTGCACATATGTAAATTAAAATAGTGAATAACAAAGAATTGTTATGTTATTCTGTTGATATATCATATATTCTATTTTGTTTTCCTTTTTACCTTTCCCTGGTCTTTAAAATTTTTCATTTGGTGTGTTTTCATTACTAAGCATTGAATTTTAGCAAGTGATTATAGTTTATGACATATATATGTTTTGGCTGGTTTTATAATTGCGGTTGTTGTTATGTGTTTACATACCTAAGAGTGAGGCACGGAAGATTAGGGGTTTGAATCTAATAGCATTAATCAGTTGAAAAAGGCTTTTACACTAAAATTTACTCTTCCAAACAATATGATTGGTGTGCAAATCTGGAAAGTTTATACATGAGAGAAGCAGATTGAAAATGTAGAAAAGAGACCATATTGATGGGTGGGACTGTGGGAGAATCCCTTACAATTTGAAAAGGTCCTACAAGTTTCCTTGCTTAAAACTCCGAAGTTTCTGGTATGGAATTTTGAGATGGTGATTTATTTGAGGTCTTATTTTCTAAAAGCTTGGCCAGTTGGCATTTGAGAAAGAGCATTATATATGAAGTATGATATGCATTAGATCTTGCCATCTGTTTTTCCCTTTTCCTTTTCTCGTTTTTTTTCTCTCTTTGTTCAATCTAGTCTTTTTTTTTTCCTAATGGTTGGGGGCGGGGTTTCTTTAGGTATGTGTTTTGGTGGGAATCAACAGGGAGGCCGTGCTAAACAATCACATAGAGCTAATAAAGGCTATAGGCTGAACGCTGAGTTTTCTTAAGGAACGCATCTTACTGCAGATGCTCATGGAGCTTCAGGGCACGCTCTTGTGCCCTTTACCGCCGTTTTATATTTAATATAATATCTAGGAAAAAGTAGGTAGAAAGGTGTAGCTTTTGAACATCACAAAAGTTGCTTTACTTTTGAAATATTAGGCACTAGTTTTTTTTTCTTTAGTTCTTTACTTATTTTCTCATGGTGGAGTAGAGGACTGTTTTTTGTCTGCATCTCAACCCTTGATGAATTCCTTCTTGGACATCTCCAAATTGTGGCTATTCTAGCGTATATTCAACCTGCTGTGGTCCCTTTGTCAAGTGGCCCAGCTATTGTAGAAAAATGCTTTAGTTGGACCTATATATTAGATTTAGTAAAGGGTTGCCTTGGTGGGGTGTTTTAACATTTGTATGTACGAGATAAGAGAAGAGGGAAGAAAAATAGCTGTCATGGACTTATAGTGTCATGTCTGCTGGATGTTTTAAATTATTTCCTCTGTGAAATTTAGGCTTCCTCTTCATAAGCATCATTATACTGGAATTTAAGTATAACAAATAGATATAATAATAAATTAAAAAGGCAATTAACTGAATGAGGATTGAATGGCTTTCATTCAGCTTGGAACAACAATTTTTCATGAGAATGGATTCCAAAACCAGCTGTGGGCAGGAGTGAATTCTTGCCACTGGGTCATTTCCTCACCTCCGAACATTATAACTAGCTGTAGGGTTGATTCGTGTTGTCCATTGCTTTTCCTTGTAGTTGGGATGATTCAGAGTAAACTTGAAATATGTTTAGAGAAACTCCTGAGGTCCCGGGGGACCCAGCAGTTGTAATTTTGTGTGTTCTTGGGGGCCAAGAGTCCCATACCTCTACAATAATTAAAAGAGAGAGACTGACGAGGAAATTGAAGATTCTCTAACCAAGAAAAGTAATTGATTTTCTGCTTCTTTATTCTCTCTTTTCAGCTTAGAATCTCATATTCTTATCCATGATCAACCCTTTCATTGCATCCCTCTTTCTTATGAGCCATGAACACAATCCAATAAACAAAAGTGAAATGTTTCCTCCTCATCTTTCCACTTGCAGAAATCCACAACAAAGACAACAGGAACCATGTCTTTCTACTATTTCCTTTCCAGTCAGCCTCTCACTTCTGAAGAAAAATCAAGCAAGTGTGCTCGAAAAGAGAAGAAGATAAGATAAACAAGATTTTCATCATCATTATAATCTTACTTTCAGTCGTAGCATGCATCGTCAATTTATAAGCACTAACAAGCAAATTATCTCAGCAGTAAACTAAATGAAAAAAGAAAAGATACAAAAATCTCATTACATGCTAATTACACACGTTGATCCATCATCTTTCAAACCATAGTAGAACACTGAGTCCCTTGCTTCAAAGTCAGCGGCCCCGATGGTATGGAAGGTCCAAAGGGCATAATAGCAACACAATTGACGTTGAACCTATACCTCCCGGAAACCCAAGTGCCCACCTTCCATCGAAGCCGTCCATTTGCCTTCAGATTCAGGACAAGTTTTCCGGCGGTCTGATCACGGCCCACTTCATAACCAAAAGAGGCAGCCACAGGTAACCCTGTTCCGACCAAGGACGCTGTTAGGAGGTTGCTATCTTCATGCCCTTGATAGAAAGGAGGAATAGAAGTATCAACTGTTATCTGTTGACCCTTGTAAGAAGCATATACCTGCAGCACGTCGTAGAAAACACCAACCTTCTTATTTGGGTTTTTCGAAAGTAAGGTGATTTGAATAGAAGAGTTGAGAAGGTGAGGATCTGAGAGGGTCAGTTGGTAGATATCAGCTTCTTTCAGGGAGAACTCAGGCTTGGTGGGGTGTAGGATAAGCCAGATGAGGAAAATGAATGATAGAATAGAGAGCAGAAAGGTAGAGAAAGAGTAGAATAGCTTCCTGTTGAACTTATTAATGCTCAATCCTTGCTTGGCACAGTGTTTGGGAGATTGTGCATTGACTATAGACATTTGCAGTATGAGAGAGAGAGGGAGAGGGAGGCCCGGGAAGAGAGAGAGAGTTCACAAGGCTAAGAAAGGGTGGTGAAGGTATTAATAAAGAGATATCTGGGCACCAGAAAAGCAGCAATTATTTTGCTCTTGTTGCTTTTGACTGGTTGCTTGTCATGGAGGTAGAAGTTGATTACAATACATTTTAGTTCTGTCTTCTAGACTGTACTGTTTAATGCTGTCTACTGAAATTTGATTTGATATTTTTGTATTTGTACATATACATTTGATGTTCAAGTATACATTTTGGCAAATATGGAAGCATCGTGACAAGGTCCTGTGTGCTTGGTATTGATGGTGATTGATGAGCACCAACTGTGACTTCTGGTGGGGATATCTCCCATCATGAATAATTGCTATCAGATCACTTTAGTTAAGTATATCTTTCTTTAAAAGTATTATTCTTTATGGACTACGATGATTGATGAAAGAGGGGGATACGGTGATAGATCTATCTCAGCCAGAATCTGCTTGGAAGTGCCTTCAGGATAATTGAACGGAAAGTTGAGGCTTTTTATATTTGCTAAGAGAAAGAGAGTAGCCAATAGCCTTTGCTGTTGATTGGAGTTTGAGGTAGAATTTGTACAACGGTTTATCGAAGTGGGAGTTTTGAAGTCGTGAGTCTTTGTTTAATTTATTGAGCTGTGCACAAAGAATTCAAAAGAAGAGGCAGACATGGAGAATCTGGGTTGAAAGTGTCTCAGACACCCATTACTTCATCTTTTCTGTTTTTTTTTTGGGATATAAGACAGCGATTACTTTTAAGCTAAGAAAAGGGTTACAGGGTAGAAGATTGTATTGGCCATTTGTTGTTGAGAACTTTCTGATTAGCAAACATCACCACCCTTCATTCTTCACCATCGGATCACGGGAACACCATCAGGGCAGGTATGGTCTGTTTGATAATGCTTTGGGACCCTCCTACTTAGGATCTTGGAAAGAATATTACAGTCTGCTAAGCAAAGTCCGTTGAAATTAAGCTCATTGTTCACTTTTGAATGTTACTTTATTTTCAGTTTTTCAGGCCTTCAATCAGGAAAAAGATGGTCTACCCCATCATTTTAAGTGATTTCTAATCTGATCTTTTTTCCTTTTTGAATTTGGTTATTTCTTCGATTTGGGACCAAAGAAAGGTCCACACGTCTGATATTGCACCATGGTAGAAAGATCTTGGCCTTTTTTATTTTTATTTTTTCGTATTGAAGACGACCTGTGGTGATGAGGCCAAGGCCAAGTAGGCGGCCAGGGCCGTCACCGTCAGCCAGGTTGGCTGTTTATTATGTTGCTTCGCCATGTTTTACCGTCGCTTTTATAAAAACTACGGCAGTTTAGGATATGAGTTGAAAAAAATATGCAATTGTGTGACAAAATGGCTATAGTTTGCTCATCGATTTCATGTCTATTTTATGTACGTGTGCGTGTTTGTTCATTTTCACATGTTATCCCAAAGAAAAAGAAACAGAATAGAAACTCTATATAGTAGAACTGTGGAAAATTTTTCGAAAGAAAATGTGATGATTATTAACGTATCTGTATGATTGTAGTGCACAAGCATATCTAGTTAAGTATCGATGAGTGTTTATGGTTATGACTGCGCAATTCAGAAGGGAAAAAAAAAACAAATAAAATAGAATCATAGCATGGTAAGATTGGAACATATGATATGATGACTCTTTAAGTTTTAAACTCTATTTTCTCTCTTTGGGAAAAACAAGTCTAAAGTTCACCTGAATAAAGAGAAAAGTGAGGAAAAGGAAGATAAAAAGATGATTTTGGCCAGAGTGTAGGCCTGTCAATGAATTCAAATTCGATTAGTCAATTAATATTGTTATTTTTTCTAATAATTTAAACTCAAATCTAAATTCGTTATCTTATATTTCAAGTATATGGATTTGGATATAATCGATATGATTATGATTCAATATTTTAGTTAATTAGATTAGATGTAATTTGTTAGATTTTAGTTAAATTAAGTTGATTGGATTTTTAGATCGGATTTTTTATTGTTTACGAATTCGGATATAGACCACGAAAATAAAATCTATCGAATAATCGGATCAAATTAGATCCGTCAAAATTTGATCTAAATCCAATTCGTTGACAAGCCTACCAGTGTGAATGGTTCCCCAATTTACACCGACTGATACATGATTTTTTTTTGTCATTCAATCCACCCATTTGGTGGGTCAATATCACAGTGTTCTTCAGTGGATTAGCATTCATTAGTCTCTCTAGACTGAAAGCTCAATCCACTTTTGATACCACCACAGCTGCAATCATATATAAATGTCATTGTTTTGAGGCGTTTGGATTTACTTGCAGTCAAGCATCTCTATGGGCTCCATACCTTGCCCTTAACAGTACAACACATTGCAGAAAATTTAAACGAGAGATCACATCATTTTTTGGAGCAGTCCCATTTGGTTCTAAAAGATGAAAAGAGGGGTAAAATGGCCACTAAAACAACAACCCCACCCCGCTCTCTCTGAATTCTGTACAAGTTACCCAGCAAAGACAAACAGTATGTCCCTCATTGAAAACGAGAGTTGAACATGCATTATATGAATCAATTGTCTCGCACAAGTTGTAGCATGCACCTGAAATCACCATTTTGGTTCACGTCTCAAAAAAAAATATCCGAAAATTATTTTTGGAACGAGTTTTATAAAAATGGCGTTTTTGTGTTGCAGAACTTGTTTGGTTATATAATTTCAAAAAACAATTATCTGGAATAAAAAACAATAAAACTTATTTGAATAATAATCCAGAAAACAATAAAAACAAAAATATAGTTGAGATAAAAGTATAATGGTTATGATAGATGTAGTGGTGGTGGTGGTGATGAACATGGTGGCGGTGGTGGAAATTGTTTTTGGGAGTGGTGGACATGGTGGTTGTGGTTAAGGATGGAAGTGTGGTGGTGATATTTTCTAAATTTTGGAAAGATTGTTTTCAAAAATACACAAAACAATCTTAACTTATTATCTAATTTACCCATTTTTTATTCTTAGTTTTCAAAAGAAAAACAAGAAAACAACTGGTCAAACTTTTCTTCTAGAAACTGTCTTTGAGATGTAAATCAAACAAGTTCCCTCGAGTGCCAAGATACAAAATCTGCCTACAAATTACATTTAATTCATTTGTTTCGATGCACATTGTTTGCGTTGTAGTCATGAGTTTAAAAGGTGGTGCATGATTTGGACGATTTATAATCATGAAAAAAAATATAACTGATCTGTTGTTTCCTTTGCAACATAATAGGGGATTAATGTTCAGTGTTCATGCTAATGTCATTCAGTCAAATTCAGAAATTTACGTCCGTTAGACATAAAATGAATGGATAAACTGGTTCTTTCTATTTCTGGTTCAGTGCTGAAAGAACTGATGAGCTGCACTAAGTTCCCATGCAGAATTACAGAGTTATGATACAGAATGTTTCTATATATGAACAGAAGGAACACAAAAAAGGCAGCCTCTCAAAATATGAAGATTGAGTGATCAAAGAACTACAAAACTATATTTTACAACAAATAAATGCTAATGTACTCATTTTATGCTTTAGGAACGAACAAGCTACTAATATTAGCACCTTCAGATTGCGTCATACCCTTACCCCTATGTTACTCGAGCTTTCAAGAATGCAAGTTGAAGTAATATCTGTACTGTACCGATTGATCTAGTATCTTTGGTTACAGAATGGATCTATGTGCTCCTCTGTTTCATCGTGTGCCAACTAACTAACCACCTGATGAGTTGCCACAGTGATTATCAGCTTGTCAGTTGAGGTTCAATATGCGCTTGACGAACAAACTGTCCTTTCACCCTAGGACGCTGCTCTGCAAGTTTTTTTCTGCTTTCATATCGTACCTGTGGAAAAATTCTTAATTAACAACTTGTGGTTCACGGAAAAACTGCTTGTGATCTGCAGTTATATAACCATTAGATATTTAAGTAGATCTAGCAGGCTGAATCTGTAATACCTTTGCATGTTTAACTCTGCATTCAAAGAATAGAAATACTACTTTTTGTCATAGTAATGATGATCTGAAAAGTGATAATTCTGTTAATCGAGATGGAAAAACAATTTTCATTCCCACTTCAATGTTCATCTTAGGTTGCTATAGTAATCGGAAAACAATGATTAACAATATTTGTGGCCAAATGTGCCAGCACCACCAGTGGTGTCACTCCTCCACTAGCAAAACCTGTTACTTCTCAGGATGGAAGCGACTAAGTGAAGAACAGTCTCATTTCAAAATGACATGACAATTGCAATAATTTAGGTCCAACACAACTATATCGACACCTATACTCCAAATTTCATTCTCAAAAAGATCAGGAAAACAATATATTCAATTTTTGTCCACATAGCACTATTTACTTGGTAACTGAACAGATGCTAAGATGATTATCAAGTTCCAACAATAAGAAGGTGATTATGATATCACCCTGAGGCACTTTGATCCAGGCAAACCCTGGATCATGTTTAATCCAAGGACCTGGCAGTTCATTAGAGTTTGTATCTAATAACCTAGGTGCAAATGTGGCATGGGAGAAGAGACAGCTGCATAAGTAATCATTATACTGGGTGATTATGACGAAGATGATTGTGATATACCTTCTTCTCATAGCATCTTTCTTTCCGCTTCAACCGGAATTTGGTTAGAGCTGCTTCTCTTTGTGTAGATTGATGAGACTTGCCATCGGGAAAGACGAAACCTTCTTCATTCCCACATTCTGATGTATCTCTGTTGGCCGAAACTGGATTGATGTTGCCATTGCTTCCACAACCAATGCTGTTAAGATGACTTACATCACCATTACAAAAACTGCTGCTTGCACTCTGGTCAGTGGCAGAAGAAAAATGTGCTCGATCTTCCAAGGATTCCAATTTGTGCCCCTGCTTGTCCTCGATTTGCTCATTAGCGCTGTTACCTTTTTGATCCATCAGGTCATAAGGTTGTCGGGAGTTTCTGGCTTCAGGATTGAATGGATGAAATATATTCATTTGGAAGCAGGGTTCCTGATGGCCAGCTGAACCTGGGCTTTGCATTGGTGAAAGACTTGATTGTGTCCAAACTATTGGAGGCATCAGAGTACCATAAGCAGTGCTTAGATTCTCAAACCTTACACCTCTTACTGGAACTGGAAAGACTTTCTGTTGAGGGCAAGGAAATGACATTTCAGCTTGTCCTAGTTGACCAGTAGGCATAGCCGTTGTATTTTTCCATGAACTTACTGTTTGTCCATGAGTGTCAGAATTATAATCGAGGTTGTGATTGGTTAACTTTTCAGCAGAACTAGCTTCATAGCCTTTCTGTTGATTACAAATGCTGGGTGATGTTGAATGCCGGGACTGCATTGCCCTGTTAATGTACCTACATTTAAGATTTTTAAATCAATTATAAAGTTATCTTGAGTTAGCCGACTACCTTCAGAAGAA